>JAYESA010000002.1:89586221-89588721 GCA_036927795.1 Iris macrosiphon | reverse complement strand
CTTTAGTAGTAGTTGTTATTTAGACTTGGTAGTTGTTAGACTTTCTTGTTATCTTATCGTGCTTAGATCGTGATTAAGTACTTGTGTTATCTTTATCATATTCTCTTTCGTTTGGAGTTAAGATTTTGGTAGGTACTTATATATTGTTGTGTGAGATTGTTAGATAGATAGTAGACCTAGACAGCGTTCTACCACCAATGTTATGGCGTAGGCTGGAGGTACCCACGACTCATGCCTGATTTTTTGGGTGCGGGTCATGACAATTTTTGGTGGCGGCCCACGCAGGTCTCGAGCTTCGTAATTAGTGCGATATTGTGGTAGTACAATGATTTAGTTGTACTGTTGCGAGCTTGCTCTAGGATATAGGATCTAGGATGAGAGTGTACTAAATCATGACTAGGAATAATTCTAATCTATTATGTGTTATTTCTAATTATTCTGAAATTGCTTTCTTTTCTTTTGAAATATTACTGTCCTTCTTTGATGATATCGTATCTTGCGTCGTATTGACTTCTTTTGATCTGTGTTCAGGATACCTCCGAAAACACGATCCCATCGTACCGTCCCAGCAGCTGCCACCGATAGGTCTGCTACCTCTCGTCCTACTCGACTTCAGGCAGTTGCTACCGCTCCACTCACCACTCATGCGGTTGATGGAGCATCTGCTTCTCTCTGGGATCCTCCTCCACCTGTCGATCCGAGGACTACCCCAGTCATTCCGGTGGTACCTCCTCTACCACCTCCTGCACCAGTAGATGCCGCACAGTTGTTTGTGTTCTTCAGGGAGATGATGGACGTACAGCACCGCTAGGTGGATGTAATAAGGCTGGGCATTGAGAATGCCCACCAGGTGGCCATGACAGTAGTAGATAGAGTGGCTCAGACCCAGCCACAGGTAGATCAGACTCAGTACCCAAGGCCGGGCAGCATCATTGACTTCCAGAGGATGTGGCCCAAGGAGTTTTGGGGTACAGAGGGGATCCTGTACGCAGATGACTGGATAGAGCAGATTGAGGAGATTTTTTGGCTGGCACAGATTCCAGACAGCATGCAGATAGAGGCAGCGGGCAGTCAGATGTTCGACCTTGCTTTGACGTGGTATCGCACTGATACGAGGATCGTGGCACCAGGGCTTACTTGGAAAGCTTTCAAGAGGCTTTTTAAGGAAAAGTTTTTCCCAGATGTGACTCTCAGTGCCTTGGAGAGCTAGTTTGAGGCACTCGTCCAGGGGAGCATGCTGGTGGACGAGTATACAGCAGAGTTCTGTCGTCTGGGCAGATTTGTATAGGACTTGAGTGAGGCAGCAAAGGCAAGAAAGTTTCGCAAAGGCTTGGTCATGGCGGTCAAGTCTTTGACTAGGAGTGACCGCGAGTAACTTTCGAGCAGATCGTTGGGGATGCTCAGAGGGCAGAGGATGACTTGGAGCTCAAGTCCAAGAGAGGCAGGGATGATTCCGGTAGTACAAGTGGTAGTATGGGACCGGCTAAGCGTCCCTATGTGCAGAAGACAGTACAGCAGCCGAGGCAGCAGGGTCAGGATCAGAGAGTGCCCACTGCAGAAAGGCAGGACACACTTGGGATATCTGTAGGAGGAGGCTGAAGGTTTGTTTGTTCTGTGGATTCGCTGCTCACCAGATGCGAGATTGTGCCACTACACCTCTATTTGGTGGAGCACAGGATCGAAGAGTTGGAGCTAGGCCACATGTGGCACAACATCATGTCTCGCACCAGCAGAGGGAGATACTCCAGCAGGGCAGGGCTTTTGCGTTGACGGTCAAGAAGGCCGATGCTACGGGTGTCGGGTTAGCAGGTCTGTCCCTTTTTGTTCTTCTTTTTGTCCTTTTCTATTTCTTGTGGTATGCTTATTAGTACATGTTAGACTTTTCTTTTGTGCTGTGGTAGATAGTGTAGTGATCCTGATTGAGACTGTGATAATATGACCAGTAAGACCATGATCTTGTATGTTGTTTAGGTAGAATTTCTTAACTGTGATTGTTGGGGTTTTGACCTAGAAGAAGTGTGATCGACTTTAAATTTTGAGGACAAAATTTTCTAAGGAGGATAGGCTTGTCACTACACTATTTTCAGGGCAGGATATTTTTTTATTATTTTAATTTGGTAAATTGTCTATTGACCATAAATATTTGTATTGATATTTAATTAGATGCATGTATTTATTTTTATTAGTTGTTTTAGGGTTTTGGTTAGTCTGGACCCATGTTAGACCCTAGTGGACCCTTGTCAGACCCAACCAACACCCTTGTCAGACTTATTTATTGGTTTAGAGTAGTTATTTATATTTTAATTAGTTAGTTGGAGTGATTAGGATTTAGTTAGAGTGCATTTGGAATACCAAACCCAAATCCTAATTAGCATGACTTAAGTTGAGGGGTATTTTGGACTTTGTACCCAACTCAAACCCTAACCCTAACCCTATTTCTATACATGGCCGGCCACCCCTTTATTTCCAGTCCTTCTTCTTTATTTTCTTCTCTCCATTC
>JAYESA010000002.1:89488721-89583721 GCA_036927795.1 Iris macrosiphon | reverse complement strand
ATTTTAGGGGCACCCTAGTTTGACCTAGAGTTGATCGAAGTTGATCCGGTTGACCTCCAAAGTCAACCTTTGACCTAGTTTCAGCCTAGAGTTGACTTTTTGGACCCTGAGTTGACTTTTTGGTCCAGATTTTACCGGTTTGACCCGTTTGACCTAGAACAACCCTAGAAGCTTTTTTTAGTTATTTTATATCTGTGTAACTCTTTAGAACCCCGTTTAACCTTGCTTTTTATAATAGATCCTTGTGATGTCAGTTCGAACCTCGATCCTCGGTAGTTGCTTAGGACGTCAGGCGAGTACATTCTTTGATAGTTTTCATTATCTAATGATTATTATGATTCAGCTTCTAGTATAGTATTATCTGATTTTCTGGCATGACACTGACTAGTATTTCTGGATTCATTTACTTGCGACACGTATATTTTATGTTTTTGACCTCTATTTCTGGAATCACCTACTGGCATCACATCAGGACTCACTACAGGCATCACTCATGTTTCTAGCTGGACTCATATTTATATTACATGTCGGGTCTTGGATTCACTTGTACTAGTCGGGGCAGAGAAATACTCGAGTAGACATATAAATATTCCCAAATCTGAAATCACTCCCTCTGGTCTAATCTGGAATGATAGTTGTCGCACACCCAGTGTGCGGTGAGCCGTACTTACCCCTAGCCGTTTACATGTCGAAATAGGTATTTCAGAGACACTAGTTCATTCTTTCTAGTCTGGTCTCACTTACACTTCTTGACTGGTCTAACTTATACTTTATGGACTGGAATTATTATATTTACTCTTGCTGGACTTACTTTACGTCATTGTGCACACACTTGCTCTTAGTTTAGATTTCTTGTATCCTGCAGTCATTATTATCTTACTTCTGATTTTCATGCATCTTTACCTTTATGCACCAGTTGATATATATATATATATATATATATATATATATTCCTTGTTCATACTTTATTTCCTTCACCTTGTGCTACTTGCTATAATAGCTTTATAGTTTTTATCATTTAACTAGAACTGCTATTAGAGGTATACTTGCTCCAATCCTGACTGGATATATTTTTCAGAGGATCCGAAAGATTGGTATCCGACATTTTATGGACCTCAGTCTGTCGATGGTGCAGACAGGGACCCCCTAGTTCAGGAATGATTTCCGGGTTGGTAGCCGGGATCACTAGGACCTTAGTTGTATTTATTTGCTTTTGGTACCGAATTTTTCCTCAGCTTTTGGTTTGAGACTTTGTATTGTATTTGATTCAGGATATTATTGTTATTATTATTGTTGTTGTCTTTAGTAGTAGTTGTTGTTTAGACTTGGTAGTTGTTAGACTTTTTTGTTATCTTATCGTGCTTAGATCGTGATTGAGTACTTGTGTTATTTTTATTATATTGCTTATCCGTTTGGAGTTGAGATCTTGGCAGGTACTTATATATTGTTGTGTCAGATTGTTAGCTAGATAGTAGACCTAGACAACGTTCTACCATCGATGTTGCGGTGTAGGCTGGAGGTACCCACGACTCATGCCCGATTTTTCGGGTACGGGTCATGACATGTAGATTTGACTCTACTTGGGAATTTTGAGGACCCATTACCTTACGCATACATAACTCTTGAACACAGGTAATAGTTCGAGATGTGAAAGAATTTTGCTGACTCCTTCGGAGATTGTGATTATAATATACACTGTTGGGGATACAAATATCATGTTGTACATTTATACATGACCTGCTGGGGAGAAAGAGCACAACTCCGACTCAAACATAATACCTTTTGATGAGTTTTCCAATGATAGGCATCATAAGCAAATTTTCGTATGCTTTGCAAGCCTATAAGTACTATTAAAATATATCGATTCCACCACAAAAGGGCCCTCCCATTTTGCTTAGAATTTGCTTTTGCTTTATGAGTCACGACCATTGGTTTTGCACCATAATGACAAGATCACCGACTTAGAATATACATTCTTTGACTTTTCTGTTGAAATCTCTGGAGATACGTGCATGATATAACTCAATATGTTGTTGAGCATATAAGAATTTCTCATCCAATGCTTCTAAATCTTGTAGTGGCAGTCGATCATTGTTCTCTTTTGTTAGCTCATTAGCGATAGCTATTCTGAGAGAAGGGATCTGGATATCGAAAGAAATGACCGCTTCACATCCGTAGACCATAGAGAATAGTGTGCAACCGGTTGGAGTTTATATCGTTGTGTGGTAAGCCCATAAAGCATTCTCGAAGCTTCTCATTCCAATCACGATTGTTGGAGGGAACAAACTTCTTAAGGAGCTTGATAATGGTTTTATTGAATGCTTCAGCTTAGGCGTTAGCTACCGGATTATATGCAGTAGCTGCCATATTTGATTCTTTTCGTAAAACTGATAAAATGCTTGACTTGTAAATTGTGACCCGTTGTCATGTATTATCCTCCGGAGAAAACTGTAGAGGTAGCTGACATGGTGCTTGACGAAGCTAACCAAATTGGATGTCTTTACTTCAATCAATGGTACTGCTTCTGCCAATTTACAAAAATAATTAGTTATAGCTAGGATAAAAATGTCACGACCCGCACCCGGTTTAGGGGCACGAGAGCGTGGATACGTCCAGCCTACGCCGCAGCATCGGCGGTAGAACGCTGTCTAGGTCAAGTACTATCTAAATAATCTCACACTAGTATCCAACTCCATAAGGAGGCACGGATAACACTATAAAATGAACAACATACTCAATCACAACTACAGCACGATAAGAATTTGAAGAAACAAAAGAATACAACATAAGTCTACTGACAAAATAATCATACCTGAATTCAGTAACAACCAATCCCCAAGTGTCAGAAATAAGTCCACTAAGGTCACAGTCTGGAAAAATATTTTCCAGTCAGGAAGGAGCAAAGTACATCTCTAAATAGCAGTTCTATATAAATGACATAAACTATGTAGCAGTTCTAGATGGAAATATACCAGATGCATGTATAGGTACGAGAATGTACAATGAAAGAAATACTGGAAATACTGTAAGTAAATGCAGGAAAAGAAACAATATGTCAATGAGCAAGAAACCTATGACTAAGTGTGTGAGTACTAGCTTTAACATGTGATCGGCTTGGAAACTTGATCAGGCTGGTTACATGTGATTAGCTATGATTCACGAAGGTCAGGCTAACCGTTGGTTAGCTATGGTGCATGTAGAGGTCAGGCTAATCACACGTAACAGCTATGGAGCATGTAAATGGTCAGGCCGCACCCGACGTGAGATGTGGGGTGAGCTATGGTACATATAAAGTTGGGTATGATCACATATCTACACTAAAGTACTCCCCAAACCCCCGACTGGTATAGTAGATCCAATCATGGTACGCTATGGCACGGGATTCCCTAGGGAGGTAGCAAATCTCCCCGAAAATCAGTGTCTGTACATGCACAAGATAACAAGGAAACAAGTCTTGTACAAGCTACACCATGAATGAGGAATAACATCTCATGACGAGATCCGTGTATACCAATCCGTGTAACCAACGTGTCAAGAACATGGATATTTACACTAGATACAGTGAACATAGGAGATATCGTAAATTAGAAACTAATCAGAGAATGTACTCGCCTTGGGTCCTTAGCTGGTGAATACCGAGGTCCTGTTCCAGAGTGTCGCCTGGAGGAACCCACAGTCCTAATGACATATCAAAATAATACTTGTATCAGATGCTACGCTAACACACAAATCCATGAAGTCAGAGGCTCTGCCAGATATGGCACTGGTCAATCTAGGGTCATCTGGTAGGGATATATAAATATACATATATCTATTTGTAACTACATCAGTACTTACAATATATATACATGCACCAATTTATATACATATCTAATCTATACTAGTTGAACAATATGTATGTATACTCATACATATAAAATACATTTTTTTAAAAATATATATATATATACATTTATACTAATTATACATATTGAAAATATATTAAGTATATATATACAAAATATATATAGATATACCAACATTATATATATATACTCATGTATATATATTAAATGAAATACACATACCATACACCAAAATACGTTTATACATATATCTACTAATACAACATTTTCATATATCATATATATATATACATATACCGAATTAATTATATATACCAGAATACGTATTTATATATATAATCATATTAAAATATATATACATAGACATATACATATACAATATATATGTATCATTTAATATATGCCAAAAATACGATTTACAATATTATTAAAATATACCAAGACTAATACACCAATTTAATTTATACTATATACATAATTATACCAAATTAGTACTTATACCATATATAGGTAATTATACCAAATTACATATATATATATATGTATACCAATTAACATATATATATAAGTACATACATATACCAAAATACATATTTATGGGTATACCAATAATTATATACAATATGTCTAAGTATATACACT
This sequence comes from Iris macrosiphon, assembly GCA_036927795.1. Taxonomy (NCBI): domain Eukaryota; kingdom Viridiplantae; phylum Streptophyta; class Magnoliopsida; order Asparagales; family Iridaceae; genus Iris; species Iris macrosiphon. The sequence continues at coordinate 89,579,234 of JAYESA010000002.1, read as the reverse complement.
AGATTGAAATATATATATATACATAGGTTAAAAATATGCCACATTTATATATGCACTACAACCCATATTTATACGTATACGAGAAATTTATATATATACTGAATATATATATATATATACATGTTTATATATATATATATATATATATACCAAAATAGTACGTTTACATATACGTATATATGTATATATATGCCAAAATAATACTTTATACTATATACAAGTATATTTATACCAAAATACGTTTATGTGTAAATATACCACAACACATTATTTAACATATAACATTTAAATACGTATATACTAATTATTAATACATATATACACTGAATACTTATATATAAATAGGGAAATACACGATATAAATATATATAGATATATACAAGTATACGCGTACGAAACATTATACACTAATTAGAGAGATATACAACATATATATATATTTATACCCGCATACGCGTATACACATACACACATACATTTACATACGTATATACAATGAAAGAGAGAAGAGGGAGGCTCACCGGGGTTGGCCGGAGTCCACTGGCCGTAGTCTCGTACTGGAGGTGGTGGCGGTTGATGTCAGCGAGAGGGGTGAAGGGGAGCAGCGGGAGTTCCAGTGGGGTCGGGGCTTGCTGGCCGCCGGACTGGAGTCGTGCGGGTTGCGGGGCCGGAGCAGTGGACAGGCCGGCGGGTGAAGGAGCTCGTGAAGCGGGGCCGGAGGGGTGGATGCAGTGGAATGGCAGAGGGGGAGCACAGCAGTCGACGGCCGGAAGTTGATGGAAGGAGGAGCAGCGGCTCGACGAGGAGAGAGCCGCCGGAGTCGACGAGCCGTGGAGACGCTGTCAACAGCAGCCGGCGCACAGGCGGGCTGCCGGAGGGATCTCGAACGGGGATGGCGAGCCGGCTGGGAAGTCGCAGAGGGAGATGGGGAGTTCGTCGCCGGGGTGCCGAGGTAGGGGAAGAGCAGAGGGGATCGAGCGGCAGGGAGCCGGAGTTGGCAGCGCCGCCGGAGGATCGGCTCAGCAGTGGTGATGGGGCAGTGGAGGGCTCGAGGACTGGGCTGCCGGAGCACCTTCGGACGCGTCGAGGCAGTGGCCAGCGCGGTCGAGCAGCAGGCCAGCGGCTTCAGGCTTGGCCGCCGGAGTGCAGAAGCCCGCCGGAAACTGAACAGTAGGGGGGGTGAACAGTGTTCCCCCCCTTCTTCCTTTTGAATTTGAAAATCAAAATAAAAAGAAGAGGAAGAAGAAGGAAGAAGAAGAAGAGAAGAAGAAAGAAAATGAAAGGAAGAAGAAGGAAAAAGTTTTCCAACGTAGGAGAGAGGGAGGAGGCTTGTGAGGAGGTGGGGTTTTCTAGGTTGCCTAGGGATTAGGGTTTGAGGGTACAAGACATTAAATAGGATGAGGGTGTTGGAATGAAGGGTTGGGATTTGCCTATTAAATGTGTGGTCCAGATTGGACATGGAGAATTTTTTCATGTGGGTGAGGGTGTTGACTAGTCAATGTTGGGCTTCTCCATTGGTCTTGGACAATGGGGTGATGACACCTATAATTGAATAATTGCAACTTAGCCCCTTAAATTTGGGAAATTGCACAAACACATAAAATGACAAAAATTTGGCGGGCGATTCGGGGTCCAGTGTTTTGTAGGGTCAGGGGGTGCTGTAAGATCAGTATGGGCTCAATTTACAGGGCACTGGAATTAAATTGGGATTTTAGAATTGGTTTAAATAGTATCCTCAATTTAAATAGAAATAAATGCGAGTTGTGTTCAACAATTAATTATGAGTACACGAAGCCAAAATCAGGTCAGGTCATCAATACCAATAATGAAGAAGACTCAGAATAGGATATTACCCTAATTTGGGCCGCACGAAAAATAGGTCAAGATTGTCTCCAATTTCAATTGGAACGCACAACGATGCAAATTAGGGATTTATTAAATAACGTCCGCGACAATTTTTGCGCGGCCAGAAATAATGCACAGAGAGCATAATTAGGAGTTGCAAAAATAGCAGAATGGAAGGCGGGCATGTCTAGGGCAAGATTGTGAAATTTGTTGGAAGACAAAAGTCAGGGTAGCGCTCCAAATATCGAAGCAAGGGCAATGCGCAATAATTAAATAAAATACGGTAATTAATTACACCTCCAATAAATAAATTCTAAAATAAAACAATTAATCTCAAAATTCCATAATTCCGACAGGTGCTCATCTACTGGCTTCTAGGTCAAATCTACCATCACAACAGAAATGAACACTGTCTATAATATAATATATTAAAGTACACATCACACAGTTATTTAATTTAAATATATACTATTCATGCAATTAATTAATTTTAACTACAATAATATTATATATTGTAAAAAGTCGAAATTACCCCTGTTTTCGGAATGTGGTAGTGACAAGTCTACCCACCTTAAAAGAATTTCGTCCTCGAAATTTAAAGTCCTCATAGTAGTGTTTACTCACACATTATTATTTCCATAAATAGTAAAATTTAACAACCCCCAAAATCCTGAAATTATCCACCTTGTCGTTTCACAATTTTCAAAAATTCTGGAATTACTGTATCCTTGCAATATCCTCGAAAATAAAATCAGTTTCCATTTCCTCATAATTCCCACGAATTTGAATTAAAAAATTAAATACTCGGAATTTGATATCTGTTCCTCAAATTGAATTTCAATCAATGTATCAATTCTCGTCCCAAGGAGTCTGAATTCTAACAATAATCCATCAATGATCTGATTCTTCAGTTTTCTTTTTCCTCAAAATACTTAATAATACGACACTTATGGATCCTTCAAATGCAACGTCCGCAATAATAAAATTTAAATTACTATATTGCAATCAAATATATATACTGATAATTTTCCAAATTTTCCTCAAATTTTAATGATAAATTATATCACAATCAACTTTCCTGAAATTAACAATCATCAATTCTGCCATGTTTAAATTTTTAATCCTTTATTTAAATCAATGGTTATCCTCGAATTTTTAATCATCTTGTTAATCATCTTGTCTCTCCTGTCAAGTCATAACTCCTTTATGAATCTTTGTCATGGTCAAACTCCAATAATCATGGTCCAAGAAAAATCTTTCCTACAATCATACAACATGCAACCTAAGGAGATATGTACGGTCATGGTGTCTTTTGTCATGGTATTGCAGTCTCTGCATCAGGGGTACTACTAACTACATTATGACAAGAATCATGCATACAAGCTACGGTACTAGGGAATCAATCAATCAATCAAATAGAGGGGAACAGAAGGAAGAACAAACATAGTCTTCTAACCCATTACTTGGATATCTTCATCCTCTAATATACACTTAACTCTGGCACATTCACTAACTAATTCCTGTTCCTGTACACTGGTACCCATATCAACTAATCATTAATCCACAAGATCCCTGAATATATCAATATTGCACACACATGTCTATTAACACCTAAATCTGATGCCAAGAATCTCTAATATAACCATGATTCAATAATGCATCTAAGTTGACACCTCTATCTCTTTAGTACCACACTTTCTGTCAGTTCTTGTTCCTACTACAATTGTCCATACTATTTGTTCTCATCACTCCAGTGTACACCAAGCGTAACACCATACTAAGTGCTAAGCCCTTTCTAATACAACTCTAGATGGACACCCAAGTCAGTCTGCGGTGCCACCTCAATCATGCTCAAGTTATCAGATCCTTACACATGTACCTCATCTACTCATATATTAGTATTCATATCTCTCATCTACCATAAAATTAATCCTCAAAAGTAATCATCAAGGTTTAACTTCTCGATCAAATTAAAAATAAATTGCATACACTTCCTCGAAGTCAGATACTCAACATCGAAATAAAATTTTAATCACTTCTAAAATCTTTGTAGCCTTAACCATGTCTATGGAATTCATATTTGAAATCATCAAAAATTTAATGACGTAATCTCAACTCCTCAATTATTCTAAAAATAAAATTTTATTCCACCTTTTAATTTATAACTCCACAAATGTACATATCAGTGCTCACGGTCTCTGATACTCAAGGTGCACTCAATGCATCTAGTGTCTATAATTGTGTACTACAATCGTACTGCCTGAATCACTTGCACCATTACCTCCCAACGATCAATGTATTTTCTTCCAGGACTTTCCAATCTATATCAACTAGTCTATAAGCTAATTATCACCAAGCAGCGTGCTTACTGTTATTTGTGTCATCCTCGACTAATCCTCGATATAGAATTATTAGCACTCTTGGTATTATATCACTAGCTGCATTAATGGATTATCTCATCAAGCTCATTAGAACTCATGATCACCTGTATCCTCTATAACACTCATGTTTCTTTACTCTCATGGGTATGTGTATGGTTCCTCATCTCGATGGTTGTATATGTATTTCCTTTAATCCTTTAAAGCCTATTAAACTAATCCGTGATACGCTTCACACGCTTCACAACTTCGCATTTACGGATGTAGTCTACAACATCGGCTACTATGGTAGGCCAGTAGTAACCTAGCATTTTGAGCCTATCTTATATTTTAGGGCCTGATTTGTGTGCTCCATAAACACCATCGTGAGTTTCACGGAGAGCCCATCTTGCTTCAATATCTGAGAGACATCGCAATAGGAGTCTATCATATGAGCGACGAGATAACATCTTGGATGTTGCATCATAATAAAACTGAAGCGAGCATCTTCTGATAGAGGTAGTTTCTTTTGGGTCATCCAAAAAAATTCTATAAGCTACATAGTCTATAAATGGAAGCCTACAGTCCTTAGAACCAGGGGTGGACTTTACCTCAAAGCTGCTTTCAATGTGTAAATTATTCTTGGAACAGAACAACTCTCGACCGCTTACTGTGATTGAATGTTGTCTTCCTAATGGAATGGCCAGAGAAGCAGCCAGCCCAGCAAGCGCATCTGCCTCCGAATTATGTAGCCGGGACACATAGTCAATGTAGAAAACGGTAAAAGTTAAAGCCAAATCAATCGTGGCTTCGTAATAAGGAATAAGGTCATCATGGCGAACTTCATATTCACCTCTAACCTAATTGACTATCAGCTTGGAGTTGACATAGGCCTCAATGTATTGGACATCCAGCTACTTGGTTAAATAAATAACAATGAGAAAAGTATTGTATTCTGCCACATTATTGGATCATGGTTCTCTAAGGAAATACGCACGATGAATGAGCAGCTTGTCAGGAGAAACAAGAACTATTTCCACTCCAGCAATGCTATTGCCTTTAGATCCTATTCTTGATGCACCATCACAGAATAGTTGCCAAGTGTCATCTCCCATTGCCATATTGTACTCTAATACTTCATTGAAAATGTGGTCATATAGCTTAGAGGTCTCCGGTACAGGATGAGCTGCTAGGAAGTCATCTAGTGCTTGGCCCTTTACTACCTTTTTTGGAATATACACCATGTCATAAGGCGATAACAACATTGCCCATGTATCCAGATGAGAGTTGAGGGTACTTGGTTTGATCATTAACCCGAAGTGGATTCACCCTGGATATAACATGAATTGTTTGACCTGTCACATAGTGACGTATTTTCTAAATAGCGAACACCAAAGCAAGATACTCCTTTTCCACTATATTGTATTTGTGTTCAACACCTACCATCATGCGACTGAGTTAGTAGGCTTGTTCGTGATCTTCTCAACTCTTTTGTGCTAGTAAAGTGCCTAAAGAATGGTACATTGCTCAAACATAAAGCAAGAAAGGATTTCCCACTATCGGAGCTACCAAAACTGGCAGATTTGTCAAGTATCGCTTAATGTCGTCAAATGCTTGCTGACATACTTTATTCCATACAAACGTTACCCCTTTATTCATTAGTTAGATGAATGGCTGACATCGCCCGGAAAGGTTTGATATAAACCTTCTGATGTAAGCTAAATTACCTTGTAATCCAAGAAGCTCTTTGAGGTTGCGAGGAGGACGTATCTCGAGGATAGCTTTGACTATATTTGGGTCAAGGTAGATACCCTTAGATGTTATCATAAACTCGAGGAATTTATCGCTGGAGACTCCCGGGAAAGCTTTAGTCAGATTCATCTTGAGTTGGTGTTGGCGCATCAGGTCAAACACCATCCTAAAATCTTGTACATGATCATCTTTGTAACGACTTTTGACTGCAATGTCGTCCACGTAGCATTCCACCGTCTTTCATAAATGCTCACGAAAGATTATACTAATGGCCCATTGGTATGTTGCCTCTATATTTTTTAAGCCAAAAGGCATTACAGTATAGCAGTACACACCCAACGAGGTTCGGAATGATGTATGTTTTTCATCATAGGAATATCTTGATTTGATTATATCCAGAGATTCCCCATGAATGATATTCACTCGAAATTGTAGGTGTTGTCAATCTTGACATCTGTAATGGGTAAAAGAAATTCGTCTTTAGGATAAGTCGAATTTAAATCCGGATAATCTATGCAAATCCAAATTTTCTCGTTCTTTTTTATGACTGAAACCACGTTGACCACCCAGTGAAGATGTTTCTCTTCTCGAACAAAGTCGTATGCTATTAGCTTCTTGACTTCAGTCTCGATTGCATCCATCACATCTGGACGAAACCTCCGTTGTTGCTACTTTACCGATTTTGCATTAGGAAGGATGTTAAGCTTGTGAGTGTCTTTCTGAGGATCTAGGCCAGGAATATACTCGTAACTCCAAGCGAAGACATCAATGTATTCCCTTATGAGTTGCACTAAAGCTTGCTTATCTTTATCAGAGAGACTTTTACTGATAAAGATTAATTTTGGGGAAGACTCGTCTCCAACATTGATCTGACCAATTTTATCCTCTATAGGTGGTTTGGGTTTCTCGAACCAAAACTCAATTTTGAATCCATTCCTTGTGCCCACAGATTATTCTCGAAGGGTTCCAGTAATTGATCATCCTTTTCGTCTGAGTGGGCTTACACCTTATTGACACACCGAGAATTCTTAAAAACATCACCTATGCTTCCATCAGAATCTCAGGATGACAATTTAGAAGAATGAAAAGGCGTTTCTTCATTTGACTATGAGATTTCAGGAGTTAGAGGAGTGACATAGCCTAAACCCCTACGTATCTTCTGGTAGTAGGTCTCAGTCTTGCCTTTTGGAGAAGTAATATATATGAGTGCTTCGACCTTTTCCATAATTGAGCCCTTTATCAGACTTCAGATTATAGCCCATATTTTGCATAATAGTCTTGGCGGACTGATAATAACGGTGAATTTGTATCCTTTCGGTGTCTTCGTCTGAGTCGTTATCCTGCGTCAACTTCTTAATTCTGGGTTTGCCAAGGATTATCTGGTGATCATCATTTTGCCTTACAGGAACCACAAAGCAAGCATCGTCCGATGAGCCGTATGAGGTTCTTATCTGGAATGGTGATTGCAGCGGGATAGGCAAAGGTTCATAAGCATATAAGGCTTCTAAGAATTATCTACCGAAAGGGTTAATATTGACATAGTGAAAATGAGTATATTCTTTATTCATAAGTCACAAGATACCTTCTTCCTTAACATATTCAACTACAGGCTCGATTTTGGCAACAGGCTTAGAAAGATTAAACAAGTGACTGACTCGTCGGATTAGACCGCTTACTACTGTTTGCGAGGAAAAGTTTATACGAAACTTTGGTGTTACAAACTATTGAAAAGAAATAAAAGTACAAATGAAGATCATAAACATGAATCTAAGTAAAATTGATTCTTTGATTCTAGAGAAGTATAGCTATAGAGATATGATCTGTTGGCGATCACTTTACTCCATAGACCACTCGACGGTGAAGAAATGTCCACATTGACAAAGAACTGGCACACAACAATGAAGAACTAAAATGAATGCTACAAACATCTTGGAGAGTTGACAATAGAATTGTTTTTGCAAAGGGCACGTAAACGCTTATATTTCTCTTGCCCTGCTCTTGAACTTCGAAGTCTTGAATATTATAAGGAACAACTTAGAGAGTTGAACAATAGGAAAGCTTTGGCACATGGGCACGTAAAAGCTTCTATTTCTCTCGCTTTGCTCTTGGATTTCAAGGACTTGAGAATTCTAGCTCCTTTCTCTCTATCTCTGTATATGTTCCTCTCTGTGTAAGTGTAGGTATCTCACTCTTTATGTAGGTATATGTGCGTATATCTCTCGATCTGTTCTCTGCCGATCGATCTATGTCTAGGATTCAAAGAACCTGTATTTCTAGAGAATAGGAGCGGTTATGAGAATGTGCGTGCACTTTGCACAGTCAACACTATTTTAGCATTGTTTGCGCACTTTTAGTGGATTAGCATCCCACATTTTGTATGAGTAGGTGCACAACTTGCTACCTTCTTGACACGTAGCTTCCTATGAGAGAAAAGCGTAGGTCATGGGGGACAATTATTTGTATACCTTTTATGAGAAGTACGACATGTATAACATGCACTTACAACCGCTCACTGTTGGTGGATAGCATGAGCACTTTAGGAGTCGTCTGGAGATTGGCGAATTTTTGAAGGATTGTCACTGCGGCACACTTTTGATAGGACTGGCACTACGGCAAACTTTTGAGAGGAGTGGCACTACGGCACTCTTTTGAAGAAGTGGCACTGCGGCACACATTTGAAAGGAGTGGCACTGCGACGCACTTTTGATGTTGTGGCACTGTGGCATACTTTTGAATTGAATGACACTGAGGCTGTGTCGTTAAACGATAACTTGGGTTTTCGTGCCACCGCTCCGCTGTAATGATGACTTTTAACTCTTCAGTTTCTGCATATGTCAACTGTTAGTCTGCTGCACTAAATGCTTGAGAGAGAGAGATGATCGTTTGTGCGCCATCTTTCGTGGTATAAAGAAAGTGTGCCAGTTTTCTGCCCTCTAAATAATGCGCCATCCTCTAAAATAAAATAAAGTGCGCCAAAGTAGAAAATGCGCCTCTCTTCTGGAATAAGTAGAAATAGTACCATTCTTCTGCTTGTTGGGTCTTTTTGTAGGAAACTGCATCATCTGTCTCAGGCACACTTTTTATGCTTCTACCAGACCCCCTTCAAAGTTTTTGAATTTGTTCAGTTCAATTCAAAATTACTTTGAATTAGAAGCATAAAGTTGTTGAGAAGTTTGTGCACGCAATCTTGGACAGAATCCTAACAGATTTGCTGACGTGGCTGACATGCACGTATCTTTTGCTCATATTTTTTTGGTTTTGATGCAGTCTTTGAAGATACACAGTGGCTTCTCGGAATTATGCTAACTTTGGCATGTCTTCTCACACAAATAGGAGCAAAATTTTGCCAATATTCTCAAACTTATCTCTTTCTTTCTATGAGACTTGAGCATGGTCGTTGTTAAGTGTGATCCTACAAAGACAATCGTAGTAGTATGCCTCTATTGACTTTGTCGTCTACTGGGAAGACGCAAGAGGAGACATTTCTCAACAATGGATGGGAGGCTTGTTTGGAGATATGAGCTTTTCGTATGATGGAGCATGGAAGGATATGATAGGCTTTCTCGTTCATATTGAACAAATAAATTACCTAGAGAATGTTTATTGTCTTCAAACCCAGCTCGCTGGAATCCTGCTCTTAATATGGCCCATGTGATGATTACAAGGTTAAGATTAGAATCCCAACCGGGGCTTCTAGTAGTGGCGTCGGATGGCGATAGCGAAATAGCTTTCGTTCGACTCTCCATGTGCTTCATAGAGTCCGACATAAATGGGAGTGTGCTAATTTAAACAGTCCTAGTTCTGTATGGCATCCTCGTCCATAATATGGATTTCTTTTTCCCTATACTATGGTTTGCACTGAGGAGCTCATTTCTGTTGGCCCATCCGGTCTCAGTCAACTTAATTTTGATAGTTAACTAAACCATGCATTGATATATCATGATCTGAAGCCTCAACACTGCTTTTACATATCGTCTGTATTACATCTATTCAAATATAATTTTTATTTATTTTAGTCTAGGACTAATGTAAGATGAGTCGCACTGGAAAAACCCAACTACCTATACCCAGATACCTAGTCCACTCAAATGAACCAAAGAACATATTCACCAAATCAGCCACATTCATTTACAAAGTCTACTATACTAAGAGACCGAACTCATGCCAAACTAGGACCAAACTCAGTTACCCTTTTTGTATGAAATCAACTAGTTCAATAGCTTCTGATTTCTTGGCCCAATGGTTGAAAATTTAATTAAACCCCATCTGAATTCTGACCGAATTATGTTTGCCTACACCCTATAAATATGATAGAAATTCTTCATTCTTACTAACTCAATCATTCTTAAGTCTTCTATCCTATTGTGAGAAAACCTCTAAAGCCTTAACTTTTCTATCTCAAAGAGAAACTCCCTAGCCTTCCTAGTGCCAAGTGCGATCTCGGTCTAGAAGTCTTCAAAGTTGTAAAGAGCTTTGTTCCATCAGTTACTCTCTCTATCTAAGCTGTGAAGTTGCGAGACTTCGGATCAAACCTCGTGGTGTAAAAAAGTGGCAAGCCTTCATATCAAAGCTTGTGATTCGCTATTGGTGATTATAGTGGATAAAACTTCGAGCTTGAGTTCTCGGGACTGGACTATTCCTCTCAGTGGAAAACCAGTATACATCTTGGTATTTGCTTTCTCTCTCTACTTTACTACTTTACTTTACTATCTTTATATACACTGTTAGTTAGCAACTGCCTTCATTCTGATAATCTTAAATTGGGTAGATTATTCCGTTGTACTCTATTCACCCCTCCTCTAGAGTTGCCTCACGGTCCTTCAATTGGTATCAGAGCTAGTTCTCTTGATATTTGGCTTAACATCCTTAGAGACTTATAGAAACTGTTAGATCTAAAGTCACGTATGAGCTTATACCTAAAGTTACTTGATTTTGACCTTTGGGTTGTAGTAATAGAAGGATACAAAAAGCCACCTAGAATAGTCATAGATGGTAACCATGTAAAGAAGCCTCACGATAAGTACACAGACATCAAAAAGAAATAAGCCAGTCTTGATGCTAAAGTTATTAACGCTTCATTTTGTGCTATAGACATAATTAAATTTAATAGGGTCTCCACTTGCGAAACTTCGCACAAAGTATGGAAACATCTTGAGGTCACTCATGAAGGAACCTCCCAAGTAAAGGAATCAAAAATAATTCATCTAACATAAGAGTATGAAGCATTCAAGATGAAGCAAAATGAGACGATTACTCAAATGTTCATGAGATTTCTCGACATCGTCAATTCTCTATTATCACTTGGCAAGGAGTACAGCAATCACGAGAAGATTCACAAGGTACTCAGGGGACTCACCAAGAATTGGAATCCTAAGGCTACTGCAATCATAGAAGGGAATAATCTTACCACGATGACTCTTGCGACGCTCATGGGCAAGCTGATGACTCACGACCTAGATCTCAAGGAATTTAATGAACCCACTCCCAAGGAGAAGATGATTGCTCTTAAGGCACATCACAAAAGGTCACCAACTATAACTCCAACGACAATGAGTCTCAAGATGAGAAAGTTGCCCTGACCACTAGAAACTTCAAAAAATTTATAAAGCTTAAAAAATCAAAGAAGAAGGAACCTACTGACAACAGTGATGAAAAGCATATATGCTACAACTGTAAGAAGACAGGGCATATAAAGAGAGATTGTCCAACCCTACGAAAAGAAAATTGCCACAATTACTCATCCAAAAGAACATCATCACAAAAATATGCAAATACTAGTATTTGGCACGAAAGTGAAGCTAGTGAATCTGAAGAAGAGAATCCTCGAGAAGCAGCAAACCTATGCTTCATGGCGTTAGCTGATCATGTAACGGATAACAACTCTTATGATAATTTTACTTTTTATGAACTAGGTAATACTTTTAGTGACATGCTTAATAATTTTAGAAAACTTAGAAATAAGTACAAGCATGCTAAGAAAGATGTTCAAGAATGTCAAACTGAAATAAAGATACTAACATCTCTACTAAGTGAAGTAAATGATATCGCAAACGATTCAGACGAGAATTCTAGACTTAAGCTTAACCTCAATGAGGCACTTGCTAGTCTTGATAAGAGCTCTCAGGAGAATGCATTTAAGGATGAACTCGAATCTGAAAAGAAGAAGTATTACATTGCTGCACGTAGAATAGATGCTCTCGCTGCTAAATATGATGAAGTATATGCTACCTATAAAAAGTTAGAGATTAGATCGGGTAAACAGGTCGAACAAACCTCCACCCAAACTAACACGAGACACATAGCAAGACAAAAGAACGCTCACAGCTATGCTCCTACCTACATGCATAACAGTTCATGCAATCATATGTTCAGAACACATCATACACATAGAACCAAACATAACCATGCATTCTATTATAAATATCCACAAATACCACAAAAAAAATATCCACACAATCATGCATTCTATCCACATAGACCACAAAGAACTTCTTCACACAATCATATCTATCATACTGCACCAAGCACCAATCACACAGTTATATGTCACTACTGTGGTAAGAAAGGACATATATCTAGATTCTGTAGAACAAGAAAATTAATAGATATGAATGTTTATGCATGGGTACCAAAAACTAATACAGCAGGACCTTTAAGGAAATGGGTACCAAGGGTTACATCTATAACTCATTTTATAGGTGGGCCAACCCTCTCATGCTAGAAGCAAGTAGATTCTCGATAGTGGTTGCTCACGACATATGACTGGTGATGCTAACCTATTTGCAATGCTATCGATAAAGAAAGAAGATTATGTCTCCTTCGGCAATAACCTTAGAGGATACATAATTGGTAATGGTAATATAGGTGTTTCTTCCTATCTTGTCATAAAAGACGTTTGTCTAGTAACGGAATTAAAACATAACCTACTCAGCATCAGTCATCTAGCTGACCATGGTTATGGTATTAACTTTGTTAAAAATAAATATTCTATTTATAAAAGATCCACTGGTAAGGATATCTTTGAAGGGATCAGAAAAGACAATATATATATATATATATATATATATATATATATATATATATATATATATATATATATATATATATATATATATATATATATTCTATCTTGCAAAAGATACTGACAATGCAGACAAATGTTTATACGCCAACAAAGATGACAGTTGGCTATGGCATATGCGTCTAGGACACGCAAACATGGACACTATTGCAAGATTATCCACAAAGAAACTCTTAAGAGGCTTACTAGAGATTACTTTCAAAAATGATATGATATGTGCTGACTGTGAAAAGAATAAGGCTACTAAATCTTCCTTTAAATCAATCAACTCTGTAAATACCTATAGACCTCTCAAACTCTTGCATATGGACTTAATTGGACCCAGTAGAGTCGTCAGTCTTGACGGTAAGCTTTATGCTTATGTCATCATTGATGATTTTTCTAGATACACATGGATTTACTTTCTTGCAAATAAAAATAAAGTATTTTCTAAATTTGTTACTTTTTGCAAAAAGGTTCAAAACAAAAAAGGTTTCATGATTACTTATATCCGAAGTGATCTTTGAGGCAAATTTGAAAATAATAATTTCAAAAAATTTTGCAATAAAAATGGTTTTTCTCATAAAAATTTTTGTCCTAGAACTCCACAACAAAATGGTATTTTAGAGCAAAAAATAGAACACTTGGCTATATGGCTAGAGTCATGTTAAATCAATATAATCTTCCGAAATACTTTTGGACTGTAGTTGTAAGTACTTCATGCCATATTTTGAATAGGGTGCTAATTCGACCTATATCGAAGAAAATCCCCTATGAACTTTGGTTTGGTAGAATTCCCACAATTAGTTACTTTAAAGTTTTTGGCTGCAATTATTTTATTCTTAATACCAAAGATAGTCTAGGAAAATTTGACTCCAAGGTCGATGAAGGTATTTTTCTAGGTTATGCTACCAAAAGTAAAGGATTCAGAGTATTCAACAAAATCTTATTGACTGTTGAAGAATCAATCAATGTTCCATTTGATGAACACAATACTCAAGCACTAAACGAAAGCAACGATGAAGGTATTCAACCCACAACCAACAGGACATTAGAAGATACAAACAGTACAAGTCATCCGAAAAGTCTGCCAAGGAGACTAAAGTTTTACACAGATCAACCTGAAGACTTGGTAATAGATGATTTATCAAAAGGTGTAAGTACACGTTCCTCAAATAGAGATATCATTGCAAATGTTGCTTTTATTTCTCAAATAGAACCAAAAAATACTGTTTAAGTTTTTGCTGATGAATTTTGGATTTCTACTATGCAAGAGGAACTCAACCAATTTGAACGCAATCAAGTTTAGGAACTTATTCCTAAACCTAATGATTATCCGATCATTGGTACTAAATGGGTTTTCTGAAATAAATTAAATGAGGATGGTTCAGTTACACGTAATAAAGCACGTCTCGTAGCTCATAGATACAACCAAGAGGAAGGTATCGACTACGATAAGACTTACGCTCATGTTGCTAGACTTGAATCTATCCAAATGCTTTGCGCTTTTGCTAATTTTCATAACTTTAAACTTTTTTAAATGGGTATTAAAAGTGCTTTTCTAAATGGAGTTATCAAAGAAAATAATTTTGTTAAACAACCCCCCAGTTTTAAAGATTTCAAACACCCTTACCACGTATTCAAGTTACGAAAGTCTTTATACAGACTCAAACAAGCCCCTCGTTCTTGATATGAACGTCTTAGCTTCTTTTTACTTGAAAATGGTTGTTTAAAAGAAAAAATTGATACTACCCTTTTTATAAAAACTTTTGCTGATTTTTTGTTATTAGTGCAAATATATGTTGATGATATCATATTTGGATCTACTAATGAGATGCTATGTAACGAGTTTGCTAAGTGTATGCAGAGTGAATTTGATATGAGCATGATGGGAGAACTGACTTTCTTCCTAGGATTGCAAATTAAACAAGATTCACAAGGAACCTTTATCCATCAGGCTAAGTACACGAAGGATTTGCTCAAAAAGTTCGACATGGACAATTCAAAGCCTATCGGAACTCCAATGGCAACATCCACTAAACTTGACCTTGATAAAAGCAGTAAACCAACAGACATACGTAAGTATCGAGATATGATTGGTAGTTTATTATATTTAACTACTAGTCGCCTAGACATTATGTTTTCTATATGCCTTTGTGCTAGATATCAGGCTAATCCTAAGGAATCACATTTGTGCGCAATTAAGCGTATCTTTAGATACTTTAAAGAAACTTTGTCGACAGGCTTATGGTATCCAAAACTATGTCCTTTGACCTTGCTGGTTACTCGGATGCTGGTTTTACTGGATGCAAAGTCGATCAAAAAATCACCATCGGCACGTGTCATTTTCTAGGAAAGTCTCTAGTCTCCTGGTTTAGCAAGAAATAAAATTCTGTTACATTATCAACAAATGAGGCAGAGTATATCGTCGTAGGACGTTATTGTGCTCAAATTTTGTGGATGAAGAAACCCTAGAAGACTTCAATATGCACTATAAGAATATTTCTATTTTCTGTGATAACACTAGTACCATTAATCTCACTAAAAATCCAGTATGCCACTCACGCACTAAGCACATAAAAATCCTTCATCATTTTCTAAGGGATCATCAATTACACGGAGATATTTGTTTAGAGTATTTGGACACGGAACATAAATTAGCAGACATCTTTACTAAACCTTTAGCTGAAGATCGATTCAACTTATCCATCGAGAATTAGGTCCTTTGGATTCTGATAAAATATAAGAATCATAAGATGCTTTGAAAAATTTTGTCACATTTTTCAAAAAAAATAAAATTTTTGAATACAAGACGAAAGGGCCATTTTGTTAAAAAGGTGTAAATAACCTTAAGAGATATGATATTTAAGTGTCTTTGGACCACCGCTAGCTGGGATCCGGCCTCTACAGCTACTCCGAGATGATATAAACTCTTGAAAATGTACGATTTAAGTTCAGCACTTATTATTCTGTATTTATATCAAGTCAAGAAAGGCATAATATCGATTAAAGTTACATTGAGATTCTGGAAATAAATGTCAACAAAATTCGGATAGAACTCGGGTCAAGCTCGGACCGAACTCGGTTAGTTTAATTCCAGAATATGCTATGTCATTTAATTCTCTTCCTAATTTAGGTTTCTGCTACTCTATTTATAGATTATTTTGTTGCTCATTCATTCAGACCAACGAAAATTATTCCTTCTCCACAAATAAAATCTTAGTTTTTCCTCCTACATCCTCTCCCAATGGCCCCTAAAAGAAAACAAGATTCCTTTTTCGACTCTCTTTTCTGTCCTATTATGCCAAACTTAGGAGAATTCTACGATTTCACCTTTCAAAGCCTTAAATTTTAAATGATTGGTTTAATGACTTCTCCAAAAGATACATCTGTTTTGTCCATCCTATTGATTTTACTTCTCAATACAAAGACTATCTATCTACTCTTCAAAAACTTTAACTTAAAGAATTTGTTATGACCCATACCAAAATTTACACCAATTCTATTTAAATATCTTATTGTAACTTAATATATGAACATGACACCATCTAGAGTTTATGGCATTCCAATTGAATTCGATGCAAATAACTTGGGTGAAATCCTACGTATTCCCGCTGATAGACAAACCTTAGTTAACATCACGCAAGTTTAATTCGACCATGACTTAACCAAGATTCTTTCAAGAATATCCTTTGTCACCCTCTTGAATGTCCACCTGGAAAATTTTATGCTAGATATTTGAATGGTCACTTCTTTAAAATGCATCGTATTATCTTTTTAACTTTTTTACCAATGAAGACTTACTTTGATGAGGTCTCTTATCTAGAAATGTCAGCTTTATATCACTTACATTTTGGCATTAACATTAATGTTCCCCAGACCATCCTATCTCAATTGGTTCAACATCGCAAGAAATGGCATCCACTACTATATGCCATGTACTTGCCAACCATTTTCAGTTTTTTCGACATTTCTTTGAATATTTGTCCAAACCTTGAGGAACCTTTTTACCTCAATAGAATACGAAGATTTGAGCCAACTATGCTTTTACCATATAACTCATTATCAAAATCCAACACTCATCATGTTGATTCTGTCCCTCATGTTGATGAACAACCGCAAACCTTAGAGTCTATTTTCAATCTGTTGCATGATCTCTTCCACCAAAAAGATATACGCAATCGTGCTACTGATCATCGCCAAACTCTTCAGACTCAGGCTCTTGGCAACACTTTGATAGACATCCAGTACAGCCTATCGAAGCACCCAGCAGGACCTTTTTCGATTCTCCGAAATCCGAATCAATAAGGATTTTGTATTGATCACCTTTATGTTCAGCGATATTTGGATCCAGATGATGCCTTCTTTGATCCAAACAGAATAGTTGAACCAGATGATGAAGATGATGAACATGACAACTAGTTATTCAATGGATT
Organism: Iris macrosiphon; assembly: GCA_036927795.1. Classification (NCBI taxonomy): domain Eukaryota; kingdom Viridiplantae; phylum Streptophyta; class Magnoliopsida; order Asparagales; family Iridaceae; genus Iris; species Iris macrosiphon. Next base: position 89,561,784 of record JAYESA010000002.1, on the reverse strand, counting down.
TAAATGTTTAAAAAGTTTACTTTTAGATGCTCTATATGATATTTTTACTACACATCCACTTTTGGATATTTTTCTTCAAAAGAATAAAAGTTTAAATGCAATTTTTATTTTGTCATTATATATTATCATGTATACACTTTACTCTCTTATTTTTCTTGTCATCTCACCGATTTTGGGGGAGCATGCTATTTCGATCAAATGATAACGGGGGAGAAAGACATACATGATACTAGCATACAAGACAATACTTGACAGACGTTGTCTTCAGCATATCAACTACTTTACAGTTACGGGAGAGCCTTGCATATCAAAGACTTGAAGTATCATTCATAGTTTATCAATTATCAAAATAGGGGAGATTGTTGGCCCATCCGATCTCAGTCAACTTGATTTTGATAGTTAACTAAACCATGCATTAATATATCAGGATCTGAAGCCTCAATGCTGCTTTTATGTGTCGTCTGTATTACGTCTATTCAAATATAATATTTTATTTATTTGAGTCTAGGACTGATGTAAGATGAGTCACACTGGAAAAACCCATGTACCTATACCCAGATACCTAGTCCACTCAAATGAACCAAAGAATCTATCAACCAAATCAGGCCACATTCATTTACAAAGTCTACCATACTAAGAGACCAAACTTGGGCCGAACTTATGCCGAACTCGGTTACCCTTTTGGTATGAAATCAACCAGTTCAATAGCTCCTGATTTCTTGGACCAACGGTTGGAAATTTGAATTAAACCCCATTCAAATTCTGACCGAATTCTGTTTGCCTACACCCTATAAATAGGATTGGAATTCTTTATTCTTACTCACTCAACCATTCTTAAGTCTTCTATCCTATTGTGAGCAAACCTCTAAAGCCTTAACTTTCCTATCTCAAATAGCAACTCCCTAGCCTTCCTAGTGCCAAGTATGATCTTGGTCTAGAAGTCTTCAGAGTTGTAAAAAACTTTTTTCCATTAGTTACTTTCTTTCTCTCTCTCTCTCTAAGCTATGTAGTTGTGAGACTTTGGATCAAACCTCATGTTGTAAAGACGTGGCAAGCCTTCGGATCAAAGCTTGTGATTCGCTATTAGTAATTATAGTGGATAAAACTCAGAGCTTTAGTTCTCGGGACTGGACTAGTCCTCTCAGAGGGAAACCAGTATATATTTTGGTGTTTGTATTTGCTTTCTCTCTTTACTTTACTGCTTTACTTTACTGCCTTTATATACATTGTTAGTTGGCAACTGCCTTCATTCTGATAGTCTTAAATTGGGTATATTATTCATCTGCACTCTATTCACCCCTCCCTCTAGAGTTGCCTCACGATCCATCAACTTCTTCTGCGCCTTAATTCATCTTCATCTGGAGCAGACATGACACAAAGATGGGGATGACTCTGTGATAGATCCCCATCATATGAAAATCCAAATAAAATAGGTTTTCATGTGTAATCATGATTTTTAAATAAAAATTTGTGTGATAGATCTCCATTATATATAATCATGATTAAGATTCAATAAAATCTTTAGTTTTGCTTCATTGTGCTGTAAGTGTGTTGCTGACTGGAGACTCTGGTAGATGTGCGACAGGAAGGATCAAAATCTGTTTGACTTTTCTTTTTCATCTCACTGATATGCGTGCAACTATGCATTCTGAGCAAAATAGGTTTTGTGCGCACTGTGCAGCTTACTGCACGTATTTTTGCAAACTTGTCTGATCAAGCGCACTATGTGATATTTTCTCTTTATCAGTTAAAATACGCGCATGCGGGCACCTTTTGGATGAACACACAGAACAATTTATATTTTGTGTTCATTTATTGGGGAAGGGAACCGTTGCATTCATTGAGATTCGTGTATGAGGATCTGAACTGTCATCTTCCTTTACGAATAGTAGGACTCTGAATCGTCATCCTTACTGTCAATGAATCTTGTGGAGAAATTCGAACCGTCACCCTATTTCTTATAAATAGTAGTAGGCTATGAAATTCAACATTCCTCATTCAAATTTACTGATGGCTTCCCAGAATGAGTTTTTGAAGGCGGAAAGAAAGTCGGATGAAGTAACTATTCACCCACACATTATGGATAACTCTGGTTGTACCATTATTATTCATGTATCAATTTTAGTCGACCTTTGTCCGCCCCAGAATGAGGTTATTGATTCTCTCCATTCTTTTGTTGATTTGGGAAAACAAGAAGAATTAGCCGAGACAGATGTCTTGTATAGGCTGCATGCATCATCAGACGTCTGTATTCTTCATACTTTTTTTATGTTTATGACTAATTCAGAAGATTCTGATCCATCCTCTTCTTAAGCATTTGTATTGCCTTTTCTTTATTTTCTATCAATAAAGAAATTATGTTTCACCTTATGATACTTTTAAATCGAGACTCATTGAATATATATTTGCTCATAGGTATTATGGACATGGCAGAATAACTCTGGTAGGATTTGGTAGATGTATCGCTCAAGGCATACTCATTCTGAGCATAAAATTTTTATAGGATGCAATATTATTAGAGGTGATATGATAGCTCACTTGTTTAATTCGCCAAGGAAGGAGAAAAAAGCGTAGTTCAAGGGTGAACAATTATCTTCTCTTTAGGGAAATAAATAAAATATGATTCAGAGATAATATGGACATTAATCACATTAGTTTACTTCACTAGAGAGGAGAAGAAAGAGTAGTTCAAGGATGAACTGTTATTGTCATGCCCCAGTCCCAAAATACATAGGATTAGAAATATATAAGCATGGCACCCGTATGTACATGACAACTCCAATATATGGAAACCATACAGATACGTACGTTATTTTATGAATAGTAATTCACAAGTGGTATATAACTTCACAAGTCACAGGAAATACTAATCTTATCCATAAAACCAAATAGAAATATATAACCTAATATGGCAATGTACCAAGAATGAAAAAGCCGAGAATAACTAGTAGTCGGGAGGAGATAAATCTACTACCAACTAGGATATGAAAGACAACAAAATAAGTACATCATCTAGTGATCAAGAAGCTTTAAGGGAAGACCTCCTAGAAAGAGAAAGAAGCAGCCAGTCCTGATTTGTGCTACTACAAATAATCATGATCTTCTATATCTGAAAAGGTTGCCAGGTCCTCAGAGAGACATAACAAGTACACAAAAAATTAACATGCATGAAAGTAAAGCAATAAACAATAAATAGGGTAACTAAACCACTTATGTGATATGCACTCGAGACATCTCTAATGGCGCATGAGGGGAAACAAATAGAAGAATAGTCATCCCACTAAGAGTTCCGCAGAACTCGGGGGTACACGATATACACTATTTACACCATTAGAAATAGAAATCCCATATACTCACTAGTAGATTCTCTCCTCCTAATGTACTATCCAAACCGTATACGCGGTGCAGACATGATGCAATAACGTCATAATATCTATAAAACTAAACCAATACCAACTACTAACACAAGACTCGAACTCCTGTACTGATGATCAGTCAACACGCTAGTCTATGCACTTTCACACTCAGACAGTGAACGTGTTTGAAACAGTATCAGGTCAGAAGATACCATGTATCTTTACAACATACATAGTAAGTCAACTACTTCTAAGACGCGTGCACACAACTAAACAAATAAAAACTAGGCATAATATAAACTGAATAATACAATCAAGCAATGTGTACTTGCCTTCTAAGCCAAATTACGAGCACAACAAATCTGGCCCACAGCTATCCACAGGAACGTCTTGAACACCTAAAAATTAATTACTACACTGATTAGACTCTTATTCTACTAGTCAAATTAAGTTATTGTTTAGTTATTAATCCTCTGTTGGTTGCACATGCAAGTAACTATACGCCAAAATATTACTAACCATTAACATTATCAAAAACTATTTTTAAATAATTTATTATAAAAACTATTAATTCTGTAATTTTATTTAAAAATAGGATTTTTAGTGATAGGGTCATCTCCTATAAATTCTATGAGTCCAAAACTAAGTAGAAACCAAAACTAGGTCATAACGGGTTACCTACTAGTCACCAAAAATTAAATTTTGACAAATAAGTAAATCTGGAATAATACTTAAAAATTTAGAATTTAAATATAATAATATAATTTTAAATGCTAAAAATATGAATTTTTAGTTGGGGTTTAAGTCTAAAACTGTCGGGGTCATGTTTTGTCAAAACTAGGTCAACTTGCTACATAAAATACCTAAATTTCTAATTTTTATAAATAGAAATAAAATCTGACTAAATATGTTAAAATCAGTAATAAATATAATAAATAATATTTCTTTTATCTATACAAAAATAATTTGGGTTTCGCAATCTACAAGTTGATCCTATTAGGCTTGACAACCAAACTTTGCTAGTATACATGTCAAAGAATGGTACATCAATGATGAAGTTTAATTACTAATAATATTATTTTTTATTTAAAAATAAAAAAAATTAATATTCTGAAATTAAATATTTAATTTCTAGAAAATTATATTTTAATAATAAAATATCAACATGCAACAATACTAATTTAATATGATCACGATATTACCAAGAATTGGTTTTGTGTCATCTAAGAGCAGTTTTTATGTAAAAATTAGGGTTTTATTTGCTTGGAGGTTTCCTTATTTGTCATATTAAATATTTATGAGTTCTCACAAGATTTTATAAATGGAAAAATAACTATTTAAAAGAAATTTAAAAACTTACTAGATCGTGATTACGACGGAGCTTCTTCTTGCGACACAGACCTTTTAGAGCTCCAAACGGACTTCAAACTCCATGAAATATAATGGAGATCTATATGAATTATAATAGATGAATAATATAAAGTTTTGGGGGATGATTTTACTACATCAAACATCCCAGATCTGCTGTAGTAGCAGCCGACCTCAAGGGGTATTTTTGGTCGGCCTAAAGGGTTCGGCCAAGGGCTTTGGGTGGTCGGTCTTGAGAAAAAGATGGAGAGAAGAAAGGAGATGAAAAAGAGAGAATAGAGGGATGGGGAGAGGCTTCTTGGTCGTGGGTTTGAGAGAGGGGGAGGTCGGCTATTAGGTTTAGGTGTTGGGGGGTTGATAAATATAAGTAGTTTAAATAGGTGGATAGTTATGATTTGATTTAGTGTTTTCATCTATTGATTTAATTTAAAGAGAATAAAATAGGGTGAGAGGATGATCTAAAATCTTTAAATTAGATTTTAAAATTTATTTCAGATTTAAGTTGATATGCAACAAGATTGCATAGGGGTCTTTCCTAATTTGAAAACTATATATTTAATTAAGATCCTAATTTATAGGGGAATAAATCAAAGATTTGATTCATGAATTTAAATAGGTGGATGCTATAAAATATAGGTATATAGAATATTTAATGTAGAGGATCCAAATATGAAAATATTAGAATTGGATTGGTTCTAAAAGTGGTTTAAGTGCAAAGGTGGACCCTATCTCAAGAATGTTTCAAATTCTATCTTCCTAAAATAAATTTTATATATATATATATATATATATATATATATATATATATATATATATATATATATATATATATATATATATATATAACTCTCTAAATAATAAATACAAGAAACTATGGTTGTTACACTAGTGACATACTAATGTTGAATGGTCAAATTTTGTATAGGCTACTTCCTATATTTTGGGGTTGTCCTATATCATTAATGTCCAAACTACGGTGAAGTATCCTAATAAAATAATTAGATTTTAATTAATTTTAAAATAATCTAAATTAAATACAACAAATATAAAATAAACATAAAATACCTATTTTTGGTGAGGAGTTTTACAATCTACCCAACTTACAACAATTTTGTGCTCAAAATTAAAAAATAAAGCACAATTTGTTAAATTTTCCAAATTCACATCTAATTCAAGTCAACCGTAATCTTCTCAAAAATTTAAATAATAAAATCTACTCAAATCAATCGCAATCTCTTTAAAATTAAAATACTACTGTTTAAATTAAAATTTGACCTATCGTAATCTCTTCTCGAATTTAAATAATCAAGATTTAAATCAAATTTATATGACATCTTCAAATTTAAATAACCCACATAAATCATGATTCCAACTATCATAATCTACTCTAAATTTTTAAATATTAACAACTATAATCAAATCTTATTCCTAATTTCGAACTTAAGAATTTTATACTCATCAAATTTTAAATTCAATTTCCATCATCAACATTTTAAATAGGTGATCCAACAATCAAAATTTAACTTTTAATTCAAATCATGAAATTATAAAATTTTGTATTCAATCCATAAATTTGCAATGTTTAGAATTCTATTTTTTTCTCAAAATTTAAATCGTTGATTCAATCCCCAATATTCAAAATTTAAATCATGTGCTCAAATTATAAATATTTGGTCTACAATATCAAAAATAAAAAATATCTATAAGGCATTCTTATCTTAAAAGTTAAATCTTCATCAACATAATTATAAAAAAATATCAAAATTAATTGAATTAAATCTCTCAATCTTATCTTACTTGATCACGATCTTAGATTTTTACCTTATGTAAAATTTGACTCAAGTTGACAATGCAATTTCTATCCAACTTTTAATTTACCAATCTTTCATAATCACAAGGTTATAAAAAAATTTCCCAATCATTCAATAGTGCTTACTAATCCTCAAAATCTTAACACAAAACCTATCACATGTGATATGACCTTAATTACAAAGATAGTCACAAAGTAATGTGATTGGCCTATAGGGTATATCTCGTACTATCCGTGTATCAAACTTATATCAAGCACGAGCGTTCGTCTTTCCGAAATAGTAGAAGATGAAAAACATTAATAAAGAGTTCAAGGAGGAGGTGACATAATACAAGTACGGGGTTCAAGGGCGATTGAAGAATTCAAAAGAGAGTTGTCAAGGGAGTTGTAGATTAAAATCTTATTTTTGGTATATTCCTATTTGCATGCTCATATCAGTAAAGTTATGTAACCGATATAATATGCTCTGACCTGTATAGAGGGCAAGTATATTTGTCTAAAAAGCTAAGTCAACTATATCTCAATCCATGTAAAGTAGTCATGCAAAGAGCGAACCAAGCGTACTAAAGTTAGCTAGACCATAATACAATGATTCTGATTTAGATAATATATTAGTGTGGGCCCCCACTAAAACATATGTCCGGAACAAGCTCGATAAAGAATAAGCTTGCAAAACTAGGTGCGTGATACCATGAGTCTCGTATTTCGACGAGCGTGAACAAACTAATTACGAATTTTGTAAAACGCAGATACGGGAAACTTTTCACGGATACACGTTGATTCCGACGCGCACACACGTCCGAATCAACTTCTGGAAAAGTTTGCACGTCATGGTATATCATACGCTCCTTTAGGAACAACTGGTACGCGACGTGGTGGTCCGGTTTGTCGGGACGCACTCCGTATCATAAATTTTGAATATTTTTAAAGCAAGTTTTTTGGGTTTTTGGATACAGTTTTTTATCAGCAATTAATGAGTGATTTTCTAAATTAATTACTTCGTTATGATCATGATTATATGGAATCTGTGTTAGAAAAAGAATTTTGAATTTTTATTGAATTGATTGGGAGAAATTTGCCTTCCGAAATAGGGTTCTTGAATCCATTCGTTGGGTGATCCCTTGCTCTCACTTTCGAGTGTTTGCTCGTCGTTTAGGCCGGTGAGTGACATTTCTGTAAATTTTGTCAAATATGTATATTCATATAAAAGCAGTTTTTTGGGTTTTTTGAGGAGAATTATCATCTCGATTTAATCAGGTTTTATTCTAAGAATTTATACAATCATAAACTATATCATGTGGTCTGTGCATAGGAATTTACAAATCAAAATTTAATAATGCATATTAAATATAAATCTACTGTCGAATGTGGGTACCTTGGTCGAGTTAATCGGAAAGACGAGTTTGTGGCGATCAACTGCGGCGAAGCGGTGTCCAGGCGGTCGACGACGACAGCGTTGGGAGTGGTCAAGGGTCGACGGTGGTGGGGATGATGGGTCGCGGCTCCGAGATCAAGAAGTAGGGTGTATATATATGTATATATATATATATATATATATATATATATATATATATATATATATATATATATATATATATATATATTATATCCCGATAGAAGGAAGTTATGGGTTGGGATGGTAAGCTGTTGTGTTCCGCGTTTAAGGGGCGGGGGGTGAAAGGTCTATGCTGCTGCTACTTTTATTAGTAGCACTAGCAAGTGCTCTTGTTTTTTTCTTTTTATTTTCTTTACTTTATTAATACTTTATTTATTTATATTACTTTTATTTTATTTTAATTTTTTTAACAACTAACTTATTTTTTAATATATTATATTATATTATATTATATTATATTATATTATATTATATTTATTATTAACACTAGAATTATCATTATTATTATTATTATTATTCTATAATACTAAAATTAATTTATTTATTACGAGAAATTTCAATTTCTAATATACTAACGTAGTAGGGGTCACCCTCACGTATCACTATTCTTACAAAACTGCATATTTATATATATACATGTATTATTTTATTAATTAGAAAATTTAGGGTGGTTACAACAGTTACAATCTCGTCAAGAAGGAGTGCCTCCCTTTGATCTTCGCCATTCAGAAGATGTGCCATTATGTGACCGGATAGACAATTCATATAATCTCCTGAGTCAATCCTCTCAGAGTGCTCATGACTAAGCCAGGAGCACTAAATTTTTGCCTAGCCACATGGGCAATACTGCTCTCGCCATATGACATGGTATTTATCCCTCAAACGACGGTCAAAGGCCAAGCATTGGTCGTCTTTCTGGCAGCTCATCCGGTGCCCGAGACATCAAAACTTTACGATGATATTCCAAACGAAGTGTTGGAATATAACACAGCAATAGAAGAGTCTATTTGGCGAATATTCTTCAACGGTGCTTCGAGAACAGGGCCCAAGGGCAATATTATCGTAGGATTAAAGGTGGTGTTGGTCTCTCCCGACAACTTAGTCATCCACCGCGCATATTCCCTCATGGAGCCGTGCTCCAATAATGTGACGGAATATAATATTTTTATTATCGTGCTCCAACTAGCTAAACAATTAGGAGTGGATTATTTAGAAGCCTATAGTGACTCCAAGCTGATAGACAACCAGGACCGAGGTGAGTACGAAGTCCAACATAAGGTTTTATTCCCTATTATCAAGCGATGATTGATATAATCTCCACATTCACCATGTTCTTCATAGAACACGTACCCCGATTACAGAAGCCGAAGCTAACTCTCTTGTCGGTCTTGTAACTTCATTGGCTCTCCCTACCAAAACCCAGCATTCGATCACAATGATTGGTCGAGAATTGGTGTACATCAAGAAAAACGTACATAATTGTCAAAGCTACGCAGCGGAGACAAATATCGACCTCAAGGACTAGTGATTCCCCTTCATAGATTGCGATGTCTATAGAATCTTGTCCGACGACCCGTAGGAGGCTACTTTTGTCAAGGGACGTCCCCTTAGGTTCTACTATGATACAACCACAAAAATATTGTATCTTCGCTCGTACGATGGACTTCTAGAAGAGAAGCAAGCATTCTGTGAAGCACACAACGGTACTTGTGGAGTTCATCAGCCCGGTCCTAAATTACAGGATTGCCTCTGACGCATAAGCTATTATTGGACCACGATGATAGAAGATGATGTAGATTACGCAAGGAAATGCAAGATGTGTTAGATCCATGTTGACTTCATCTAACAACCTTCAGAATTTTTACACCCAACAGTAGCATCCTGACCATTTGAAGCATGGGGTATGGACATCATCGGCCTGATTAGTCCACTGTCATCCAAAGGGCATTGGTTCATTCTTTCTATAAACGATACTTCCCTAAATGGGTGAAAGTTATACTTCTCAATGAAGTGAAGCCATCAAATGTGATCAGATTTGTTAAACATTATTTTATCTACCGTTTTGGTTTACTTCAAAGGATCGTCCATGACAACAGTCCATAATTTGCAAGCCACGCTTTCTATCAGTTTTCGGATAAAAATTGAATACAGAATATAGCTTCAACAATATATAATCCAGAAATGAATGGATTAGCAGAAGCGTTCAACAAAACAATCATCAAGTTACTTATAAAGGTTGTTTCGTCTCACAAGCGTGATTCAGACGAGAAGCTTGGAGAATATCCCTGGGCCTACTGCACAACAGTCTGTACTCAAACCGATGCACGTTGTTTGCCTTGGTCTATAGGATCGAAGCATTTCTTCCCCTAGAAATCTAAATCCCCTCCCTCCGGATAGCCCTCGCGAACCAGTTGACCGTCGAAGACGACCATCGCTTGTGGTTACAAGAGTTGGAGGCACTTGATAAGAAACTTCTCCTAGCTCAACAGCATATTGAGCTATATCAGGCACGTATTTTCGGAGCCTTCAACAAAAGGGTAAAATAAAGAGCATTCTAAGTCGGTGACCTCGTCCTTACATTGAGAAGACTGATGGTTATGACACATAAGACAACGTGGAAGTTTCAGGCTAAGTGGAAAAGCCCTTTCTCGTAGAATCAGTGTATTCCAACGGTGCATACAAACTCGCAAAGCCTAGCAATGATTTGCTAATGCTGCCGATCAATGATAAATTCCTCAAAAAGTACAATGTCTAGGCTTGTACTTTCCTATCCCCAGCAGGTCATTTATAAATGTACAGTATTTTTATTTACATTTTTTCTATCCCCTTTTATAAAAGTACAGTATGACATTTACTCCCCACAGTGCATTGTTAAATCTATTATCTATATTCAAGAGTCTTGAGTACGTTATAGATAATGGATCCCCAAAGTTTCCCAGCGGATCAGTCTTTAGGTCCAACGAAACGCTCTCGTTGAGACCATCCAAAATTAATTCCTTCAAGGAAACAAGCATGTCCTCAGAGCCCAGTTGCTTCAGGGACATCTCATTTGTGATCCCCAGTCAAAATTGGAGATGCTCTCTCCTCGAAGATTTCTTACCCAGCTAGGATAAAATTACCCCAAACCATAGTTCACGTCCATATCACATCTGAACTATAATCTTGTCATTCTTCCCAGTAGATTAAATACAGCAACACATGAAAATATTCACGTCTATATCACCTTTGCCTTGTTTTCTCCATTCCCACGGAGCTATATCTTATCATGCACATACTATCTCTGAACAAGATATTTCTAGTGGAATACTGAGTTAAGAAAGTTTTTCATATCCATATTACCGCTGAGCAAACCTTCTTGTCTATCGTTTTCTACCATCATGTCCATAATACCTCTAATTGTGTTTGTCATTTTAACTTATCATCTGTACTCAGCTTACTATCACGTCCCAACCTATCACGTCCATATCATCTCTGATATGGTTTTACTTTGAACTTATTATCAGCACTTAATTATTAAGTGCGCCATAGATAATGAGTCCACTAAAATTCTCCCAGCAGAATATCCCTAAAATCTACGATATTATACTACGTCCATATTGACGCTAGTATAATATCCCAAACCCATAATACATAGCACAAGAGAAGTTCTAAAAGAAAAATAGTTTTCATTGATATTAAAAATTATGAGTACATATGATGAAAATTTATTATATTTAAGATTTTTATTGATATTTCAGATCATGAGTACATATGATAGAAATTTCTAGAAACAAAAATTTCTCCAACAAGGTACCCCTCCGTATTATTTCTGCTACCAATATGAGTAAAGATGGAAGCTCAATGCATTCCGGGTCATCCCTCCATCAGACTCCTCAATGTGAATCCATATTAATGAATAAAAAAAGAGGGAGAATCAGACGCTCTTCATCCATACATATGGGTTGAAGACAGAGTTTTGATTGGGAATCAATCCAAATCCTGTAATCAGTACTACAGCAGAACAACCGATGGCAGGCCGCATAAAAGGGGAGAAACACAGCTAGCATGCTGCATGGACAAGGACATCCTCGCTTTCATATCCGGTGAACTTTTGCATAAAGTTGGCACTCTCTTTGAATAGCGAGACTTATGATATCCTTCCATGCTTCATTGAGACCGAAGTGGTTCAAAGCGATCATTGTATGACAAACGCACAAAGTCAGAATACTGGCCATACGTGTAAAAACGAAATATGCATAAGCGAAGTTGTACGCGCTCAGGCCAAAGTAACTTTTCTGGAACAAGTTACCCATGCGCATGAGATGCCATGTGTAGTCCTGCACACACACGCATGATGATCACAGCGCATGATCATGATGTAGTACCTCAGAGAGACAGTCATACCCATACAAAGAATGGTCGCACATAACTGTCCGATGCATGTTCATGATAAGCATCCCTAGACCGATGTATCCATGCGCGTAATGGAAAGTTTTGCCATCAACACATCTTCAATTCGAAGCCTTTTAGCAACGACTATGCGTGTCAAATAGTGAGTTTCGTTTGTGCATGTTCCTAATGAATTCTCCTCCATGCGGCAGAAAGTATGTTTGTGTCCCTGTATTTAGACGCACGAGTAAAGATCGTCATCTTTTTAGCATTAGAAGCAAAAAGATAAAAGTGTTCCCCTCTACCTTCAGTCGAAAATGGCACGATGGAGTGGTCGATCATCAAAGACAGGGGATCAATGAAGTGCTCGATGAGAATGCACACGTTAGACTTCTGTGTGAGAGAGAGTAAAGGCATCATGGAAAAAAGAATAGTAGAGTTCTTCTCTCTTCCCGACCCACTCTATTTATAGGCTAAGTCATACATAAATTACGCTTAGATCCCCGAAAGGTCAGGCACCAAAATCAATGGATAAACCGATCTTTAATGGGGATGAACATACATCTCGAGAATTATAACAGATAGAGGTTACAGGAATGCCTCAAATCCCGTAACATGAGAGATTTGACTGTTCAAAAATCTAGATCGATCTCATCAATGAAGATTGACAGCCTGGCAACCTTATCCATGCGGCTAGCAGCCTATGCGACAAGTACACCTAGGCGGCATCTTCCATCCATTCTTCTTTTCAAAGTATTTTGAAACTTGTTCAAGTTTTAAAAATATTAAAGGGGATCTTGTAGAAGCATAAAAAAATCTAGGACCATGCGTCAGACTCCTAAGTCAGTAAAGTAAGGCTGGATACACTCAAACATCATGCAGAATAAAACTTAGGGTGCATACAGCCCAAAAGTAGCAAGATCATCATTTATACGGCACATGCAATGATCTTAAGTGCATGCGACAAAGACAGCTAGCCTTATTGTCACTACCATATTTTCTAGGAAAGGATATTTTGGTAATTTTATAATTAACTAAATATTGTGCTTGTTGTATAATTATTTATTGTACCATTTAATTATTGTTAGATATTAGTTTATTATTTTGGACTTATATTAGTGGACCTAGCTAGTTTATTTTAGACTCATGGACCAACATTTATTATTAGTTAGAATTGAGTCCAATTAGAAGTCCATTCATTAGGAGAAGGATTAATTTAATTAAACCATTAGACTAGAACTTTTTTTCCTTAATTATTTCTTTATGAGAAGCCCCAAGGGGTATAATGGACATTACATAGTGACTTGGGGAGGGGGTCAAGTGGCCGGCCTATACAAAGTGGGGGAAAGTTTCTCTCTCCACTTTTTATTTCATAATCTAGATCTATAATTTCCCTCAACCAAATTTCTTCATTCCCACATCAATTTCCTACCAAATTTTATTCCAATTTCCTTCCCAAATTACCATTGAAGGCTAGTAGAGCAAGGATCTAGAAGGAGGAAGCGTGGATCTACAAAGAGGAGCAAGGATCTACAAGTTGAAGGCCAATTTTATCAAATTTGGAGGTTTCATTGGGAATCCATCTCCCAATAGGTATAATTCAATTTTCTTCTTTAATTAGGTTTTAAATCTGAGATTTAACCATGAGAAACTACCACATATGCATAGGCTACCCATAGGATTTAAAATTATGTTCATAGGAGGCCTATTGAGAAAGTTATGGTGCTTTTTGTGTCAATTTTGGGAGATTTCCAAGATTGACACTTGTTGTGTTTATTAATTGGTCATATAAACTAAATTGGCATGTATTTGCTTGATTGTGGCTAGTGTCATGCCAATAATTGGATACGTGTAGGTCATATCCCGATAAATTAGTGATACGTGCTGATTTGTGGGTTTTCCCATTTATGATAGTTTTTTCATTTATGATATCCTCTATGTTTATTGTATCTAGTGTAGATATCCTTGATTTCTTGAAACGATGGTTACACGGATTAGTATATCCGGATCTCATCATGAGATATTAATTTTTGGTATATATGGTGTATCTTGTGTAAGCGTTGTTTTATTGTTCTTCTTGTACATGTACAGATACTGATTCTCGGAGAGACTTGCTACCTTCCTAGAGAATCCTGTGTCATAGCGTACCATGGTTGGATCCACTATACCAGTCGGGGTTGGGGAGTATGTAGTATAGATATGTGATCATACCCTCCTTATATCAACTCTTGTTTATTTAATAGTGTTAATCATACACCGCATGTATGATTAGCCAGGCCATAAATCTTGTATCAAGTTCCCAAGCCGATCATATGTTAAAGCTGGTACTCACTCACTTAGTCATTAGTATTCTTGCTCATTGTCATATTATTCATACTTGTATTTCTTTCCAGTATTTCTATATTGTATATCTCTTATCTCTAAATATTCTATCTTGTATTATTCACATCTATTTACTATTATATAATTTATATCATTGATTAGAACTGCTGTTAGAGATGTACTCTACTCCTTTCCTGACTGGATATATTTTTTCCAGATGACACTGAGGAGTGGTACCCTATTTATTATGGGCCTCAGGATGTTATGGGCTTAGAGTCAGAGACCCTGGATCAGGAGGGACTCATCCCGACAGAGATAGATGACCCAGGACTTGTAGCTTCTTAGTTATTCTCTTTGTACTGGATTTGTCTCCAACTTGTTGTTTAGCATTTTCTCAGACTCATTGATGTTATTATTTTGACTCATGAGTTGTATTATGACTATTCTATTCTTTATCATATTCGTGCTATTCTCCATCTTAGATCTGTAATTGAGTATATTAAGATTGTTGGTGGCTTATTATATTGTTAGATAGATTACCCAAATAGCGTTCTACCATCGATTCTGCGTCGTAGGCTGGACGTTGTTCTCAACTTGCATCCCAACACCGGGTGCAGGTCGTGACATATTTTTAGTGGTGGCCCATGCAGGTCTTCGAGGTCACAATAAGTACGATTTCTAGTGGTTATCTGAATTGAGTGCTATTACGAGCTTGTTTCAGGATATAGGATATAGGCAATAGGCTGAGAATACTCAATCACATCTAGGAAAAACTCTTTTGATTCATTCAACTATTATTTCTTGATATTGATATTTGATCTTTAAACTATCCTTCCTTTGAGTATCTTACATCATGTGCCATATTGATTCTTTCTTTCGCTTTATCTCAGGATGTCGCCTAAGACTAGATTACAGCAGGGGAGGGCAGCTTCTGAGAGGTCTGCGACATCCTAAGGGCCTGCACCAGTCACTTCTCCAATGATTGGAGTGTCAGGTACTTTCGGAGGTCTACCTCCTACTCAAAGGACTGTGCTAGCTGTATCTGAGGGACATCCACCTCCACCTTCTGTGCCAGCAGATGCAACACAGATGTTTATACTGTTTTGCAAGATGTTGGAGGCACAGAAGGCTCAATCTGAGGCACACTAAAGATAGACCAATGTCTTGCAGCAGGATATCGAGAGTGCTCATCAGCTTGCTTGTGCCGTAGTAGAGAGAGGAGTTCCGGTCCAACAGCAGGTTGCTCCTCAGGTTGCTCAGCTTCGGTCAGGCAACATTCAGGACTTCAAGAAGGTGGAGCCTAGGGTCTTCAAGGGGACGGAGGACATCGTCTATGGTGATGATTGGCTCAAGGACATTGAGCATCTTTTGAGGGTGTCCCATCTTTCTGAGGATCTGACGGTTGAGGCGGTAGGACTTCAACTGTTCGACATTGCCCACACTTGGTTTAGAAATGAGCCAATTCTTGTTGACGCAGGACAGTCTTGGGAGGTATTTAAGGACCTCTTCAAGAAGAAGTTCTTCGCTCGGGCAGAAAGGTTAGACTTGGGGAGGCAGTTTGAGAGCCTCATTCAAGGGAGCATGTAGGTGGAGGAATACGCTGCCGAGTTTGGCAGGTTGTGTCATTTTACAGAGTATTTGGTGAGAGAGCCGGAGGTTCAAACTATTCAATTTTGTGCTAAACTAGGAAGTCAAGATCCTCATTCTGTCTTTTTATGAGATCTACTCGGAGATACTTGCGGAGGCACGCAAGGTTGAGCAGAAGTTAGGTTTGAAGCCCATGAGAGATCGCAATTTTTTTCTGGGGGCAAACAACAGCACAGTATCTGCCAAACGTCCTCATTTCCAGTCCAGGCCTTTTCAGCAGCCGCAGTAGCACCAGACTCCAGCTAGGATGTCATTTTACCAGGCACCACGGCAGCAAAGACAGTTATAACAAGCTTCATGCCACTATTGCAAAAAGCTCGGCCATATCTCGAAAGTTTACAAGAGGAGGTTGGGAGTTTGTTTATATTATGGTACTGAAGGTCATCAGCTGAGAGAGTATTCTTCCAATCCTCATCGGGTAGTTCAGGGAGCAGCTCCAGCTCCGAGGACATAGGCGAGACCACCTACAGTACAGCCGAGGGGACCGCCACTTCCGACCCTGCAGCAGCGTTATGTCAAGCATCAGCATCAGGGAGGTGTACGTCAGGGTCCAGCGTTTGCTATGACCGTCGAGGAGGACGAACCCACTGGAGATGTCATCGCAGGTTTTGTTCTTCTTGATTCCATTCCAGCTTTAGCTTTGTTTGATAGTGGTACTTCCTATAGTTTTATATATATTTCTTTTGCTCTGAAGCATGGTTTGGTAGCTGAGTCTTTGCTTAGGACTTGCAAGATCATGACCGGGGGAGGCATTATCCTGGTTAATGATATTTATAAAGATAGGAGAGTTACTCTGAGAGGCCGGGAGCTGAGTGCGTATCTACTTGTAATGACACTTCTGAGTTACGACATTGTACTCGGGATGGATTGATTGAGTAGGCACCATGCTAGTATAGATTATAGAGGAGGTAGAGTTTTGTTCGGTCCGCCAGGAGAGCCAGAGTTCGAGTTTGCTAGAGGAGCTGCAGAGCAGGGAGGAGGTATTATTTATGGAGCTATGGTGGAAGATAAGGAGTTATCGCATCCGTTGATAGCAGAGTTCTTGGATGCGTTTCCTAAGAAATTGACAGGATTACCGCGAGATAGAGATATTAAATTCTCTATAGACTTGGTACCAGTTACAGAACCAATTTCACAGCATGTCTACAGAGTAAACAATAGCGAGCTGATAGAGCTGAAGAAGCAGGTGGATGAGTTATAGGATAAGGGGTTTATCAGATCGAAGTTTTCACCATGGGAAGCCCCGGTATTGTTTGTACCGAAGAAGGATGGATCGATGCGCATGTGCATTGATTATAGAATATTGAATAATCTTACTATCAAGAATAAGTACCCATTGCCATGGATTGATGACTTATTCGATCAGTTGAGTGGTGCCAAAATATTTTCTAAGATAGACTTGAGATCAGGCTACCACCAGGTGAAAGTTAAGCCGGAGAACATACCGAAGACTATTTTTCGGACTCGGTATAGTCAGTATGAGTTTATGGTGATGCCATTTGGGTTGACTAATGCCCCAACGATATTTATGAATTTGATGAACAAGGTGTTCCATCAGTACCTTGATAAGTTCGTGGTGGTGTTCATCGATGACATACTCATATATTCGAAGATACCGAGGGAGCACGAGGAGCATATGCGGATTGTGTTGGATGTGCTGAGGAAGGAGAAGCTGTATGGGAAGCTGTCCAAGTATGAGTTTGTCTTGGAAAAGATAGAGTTCTTGGGATATTTTGTGACTGGTGATAGAATTTTAGTGGATCCAAAGAAGATCGCAGCAGTGCAGTCTTGGAAGACCCCGAGTTCAGTAACAGAGATCAGGAGTTTCTTGGGATTGGCAGGCTATTACAGGAAGTTTATGTAAGATTTTTTTAGGATTGCGGAGCCGATGACTAACCAGGAAGGATGTAGAGTTTGTATGGACGGAGGATTGCTAGATTTCTTTTGAGGAATTGAATAATTGGTTGACGTCTTGTCACTACCACATTTTTTAGGAAAGGGTATTTTAGTCATTTGGTAATTAATAAATATTGTGCATGATGAATATTTATTTATTTTATTAATTATTTATTATTAGCATATTAGATTTATTTTTGGACTTGTGTTAGTGGACCTAACTAGTTTAGTTTAGACTCATGGACCAATATTTAATTCTAGTTAGAATTGAGCCCAAAAATTAGAAGCCCAATCATTAGGAGGATGATTAATTATGTTAATCTATTAGACTAGAACCTTCCCTCCTTAATTAATTTCTTCATGAGAGATCCCAAGGGGTATTTTAGACTTTACATAGTAGCTTGAGGGAGGGGACAAGTGAGGCCTATATAAAGGGGATAAAAACTTTCTCTCTCTTTATTTTTTATTCTAAATTTAGATCTAGAAATTTTCTCAACCAAATTCCATCAAATTCTTACAAAATTTCTACTAAATCCTTTCCAAAATTACCATTGGAGACTAGTAGAGCAAGAATCTATAAGGAAGAAGCATGGATCTACAAAGAGGAGCAAGGATCTACAAGTTGAAGGCTCATTTTACCAATTTTGGAGGTTTCATTGGAAATCCATCTTCCAATAGGTACAATTCAGTTTTTCTCTTTAATTTAGATTCTAAATCTTAGATCTAACCATGAGAAATCAACCAATATGCATAGGCTACCCATAGGATTTGGTTTTTTGTTCATAGGAGGCCTATTGAGAAAGTTATGGTACTTTTTGTTTTAATTTTAGGAAAATTCTGAGATTGACACTTGTTGTGTGTGGCAATTGGTCCTATAGGTCAATTTGGTATGTGCTTGTGTGTTTGGGGCTGGTGTCGTGTTCATAATTGGGTACGTGTATGTCGTATCCCAATAATTTGGTGATACTTATTGATTTGGGGGTTTTTCCTCCGACACGGGACTTTGTGCATGTCATATTTTGACACAGATACATAAATTTGTGTTTGACTCTTCGAATATTCATAAATAATATATTAGACTTTCTCGTGTCCTTCGGGGTACGTTTGGATGTGTGGTGGACTCGTGTCGCACGCGTATCATAGATCTAGTGTGATACGGGGGCAATACACTCCATGTGTTGTGCATTTTATTTCTAGATCTAATTCCATTGTTCTTAGTCTTTATAATATGTAATTTTATATATATATATATATATATATATATATATATATATATATATATATATATATATATATATATATTTATTTATTTATTTATTTATTTATTTTATGTGTTAGTGTATCATATATTAATTTACCTATGTGTTATATATATATATATATATATATATATGATACACTAACACACACACACACACACACATATATATATATATATATATATATATATATATATATATATATATATATATATATATATATATATATATATATATATATATATATATATATATATATATATACTTCTACATATGTAATAGCTATTAATATATAGTAGTGTATTTATATAAGTTATATGTATATGTATATATGTTATATATATATATATATATATATATATATATATATATATATATATATATATATATATATATATATATATATAAATACTTGTTGTTATATATATATACTTGTTGTTATATATATATATATATATATATATATATATATATATATATATATATATATATATATATATATATGTGTGTGTGTGTGTGTACGTATATGTGATGTTATGAGTAAATATGTATATGATACTAAAATATGTGTATGTTATACTATATGTATTATTGTAGAGATGTATATACATATATATATATATATGAGCATGTGTATATATATGAATATATGTAGTTAGTATATAAATTAGTATTTATATTGTATATGTTTTGGTGTATAAGAGTGAGAGAGGGGAGAACAGCAGCTTTTAGTGACAGAATTAGCAACAACAGCAGCATTAACAGTAGCACATTAGTAGCAGCAACACATTTAGTAATAGCAGCAGTAGCAACATTAACGACAGCAGTAGCAATAGCAACGGCAGCAGCTTTAGCAACAGCAACAGCAACAGCAGCGTTTCACCGACAGCAGCAGTATTAGCAACAACAGCGGGAACCGTAGCAATCGCAGCAGTATCCGCAGCGTTTAGCAACGGACAACAGCGGCTTTTAGCGACAATTTTGCGGTATAGTTATATAATATGTTTTATTTATAAATATTAGATATATAAATATATATATATATATATATATATATATATATATATATATATATATATATAGTATTGGTATATATGTATATAATTCATAATTGGTAATTATACATTAGTATATTATATTTTTAGTAGTTAGTAGTTAGCATATGCTTTAGTTATGTTAGTATATGTTTGGCATATAGTTGGTATTTGGAGATTTATATGTGTATTAGCTTTACTCATGGAGTTTGAATTTAGCTTGAGATACCAAGGTAAATGTCAAGGTATTTGGGGATACCCAAGGTATTGGGTTTGGGTATCAAGATAGAGGTTTAGTGTTGCGATACCAAGTTGGTTCGAAACCAAGGTATCCACATAGCTTTTGGTAATTAGGATTTAATATTTAATATTATTTGATATATACATATGTGTTATATTTATTCCTTATTTGTGTATCTTGAGATATGGTATCCTAGTATCCTAAGTTGTAGCTTGTATGACCTAGATTCATATAGTATGAACCCAACATCATTGAGATAGACTCGTGCAACCTAAAAATAGGTAGTTTGACCGGTTTGACTTAGAGTTGACCTAGTTTGACTTTTTGACTTAGAAATGGCTTGTTGACCTAGAAGTTGACTAGTTTAACTTATTTTCATTCCAGAACTTTGTATTAATGCAATATTTCATATATAGGTCATTATGAAACCAGCTCGGACCCAGTTTGACATTCATTGCTCTGGACCACAGGCGAGTATATTCTCTGATAGTTTCTCATTTATGATATTCTCTATGTTCATTGTATCTAGTATAGATATCCATTATTTTTTGACACGATGGTTACACGGATTGGTATATCTGGATCTCGTCATGAGATGTTATTCCTTGGTATATGGTGTATCTTGTGCAAGCCTTGTTTCATTGATTATCTTGTACATGTACAGATATTGATTCTCGGAAAGAGTTTGTAAACCCCCTCACCCAAAAATAGGTATTTTGTGTTTATTTTGCATTTCTTGTATTTATTTTAGATTATTTTTCAAATCAATTAAAATTTAATGATTTTATTAGGATACTTCACCATGGTTAGAACATTAATAATATAGGATGGCCCCAAAATCTGTAACTCCCTTCATAGGAAGTAGCCTACACAGGAGACACTAATTATAGGATCTTTTCGTGGCACAGAAATTTGATTCCTTGGCATTAGTATGACATTAGTGTAACAACCAAAGATTAATTATTAAGCATTAGATATTATTTATATATAATTTAATTTTGGTTATTTTCCAACTCCAACTTCCTACAAATAGCATCTCATAATTTTTTGTGCCAAGTTAGGCATTTTTTTTCTTTTTATAGATATACATATTATTTACTATTAACCTATATTGTGGATAATCATTTAATTAATTACTTAGTTAATTAGATAATATAATTATTTGATTTATATAACTAGATAAATATTTAATTAAATGATTATAAAATATTTTGAGTGTGGTATTTTATTAGAGCTTTACAAAATAAATTTTTAGAATTTATTTGGTGTACAAATATTATTTTTAGATTTTTTCTTATTTATATATTTGAATATATAATAATAATAATAATAATAATAATAATAATAGAAATAATAATAATGACAAAAATAGTAATAATAATAATAGAAAAGAAAAGAAAAGAAATAAAAATAATAACAGAACCTATTATAAAACCTAAAATAAAACCTAAACTAAAAACCCTAAACCTATTCCCTAACTAACTATTCCTATTACTAAAAATAAAACTCACATAAACCAACTCCCCCTCACAGCAGACATCCCCCCCCGAACCATCTCTTCCTCTCTCCCTCTCTACATATGTAAATATATACATACACATATTAAAAATCAAAACCCTAACCCTAATAACTCTAAACCCTAACCCTACCCTAGCCGACCACCCCGTGCCTCCGCAGCCGCGACCCGCCGTACCTCGCGCCGACCGCCGCCGCCCAGGGCTGCACCGCGCCGCACCGCGCAGCCGCCGCCCCGGGCCACCCCGAATGCACACAGTTTTGGCCCATCTTCAAGGTGATGTATCTCCCTTAATTTTGATTATTTTTGCGTGCGGTTTGTTCATGTACGTTCACAACCTAACCCTCTAGGATTTTCATTCAAGCGGCACGAGTTTTCGTATCCCGGATCGGTCAAAATATCGACCGAAAAATGACCGAAAAACTGACCAAAACAGTTCCGAATTTTGAATCCAAAATCCCATGTTCATACCCGATTTTCCATCAACCTGTTTAATATTTTGATAAACTAATTAAAGGGTTTTTCTTCTCCATATAATCGAGAATTTTTTTGTTCTTTTTTTGTTAATTTTTTTTGTGTTAAATTATTGGGCCTCCAAATCTACCAAAAACTTGTTATTTCAAAATTTAAAATTTTGTGATACAGAGTGTGCCCCGCCAAATGGGACCGCCTCGTCGCATACTAATTGCACCAAAAGGCGCGTATGGTATATCCTAATGTGTGAGCTTTCACGAAAATTGATTTGGATGTGTGTGCGCGTCGGAATCAACATGTATCCGTAAAAAGTTTCCATATCGCAACTTTTATAAAATACCGTACCATTTAGTGTATGCTCGTCGGAATATGATGAAACTTGCGCCATTAGATTTGTGGTATCACGCTGGTCCTGTGACCCAACTTTCACACAATTTTGAGACAGTTGACCAAGCCACCTATTTACGGGTCCCACGGTTTACTTTAAGAGCGAATTTGTGTTCGACTCACCGGAATCCAAAATTGGACATACCGTTGGGTTTGTATTAACGTTTAAAATTTGTTTGACCTATAATTTGTCTTATTTAGAGAGCTTTACCCCTGGCATGCTTTTTGGTGCAAAGTGGCCCATATATGGACCCGCTTTGACCCAAAATTACCGTTTTGCCCATGTGATCAAATTGGACGAAAGGGTAGTATTTTTTAGCTATCTCGCTTATTCTGAGAATGTTGGTGATATTTATTTCAGTATCCGGAGATGTTCATTCTGATGCCATAGTTTATGATCCATTGTGCCTGACGTCTAGATGCTTACACTTTGCAGCTTTCTTGCCAGGCAAGTATAACTTGCCAAATTACTTACAGTACCTTGCATGCTTATTATATTTTTTATATATTCATTGCATGTGTATTTTCTTTCATTCATAATTATATACTATATATATGTTGACACACACTTGACATGTAGTATCATGGGAGGGGAGGACAATCAGTAGGTGTATGGGCTATAACCACTCTGGTAAACTGTAGTAACTAGCACGAACTACGGTAGTTGTATCGCACTGGTCGCTACCCTCGCGGTATGTCAATTTCTGGTGTTGTGCTGATCTCTACCCTCGCGGTATGTCAATTTCTGATGTTTTTGACGTGTGTGTGTTGTGAGATTAGATAGAGTAGCCTACCCATGCCTATACGTCGAAAGGTTGTCCTCATTATGCATTTTAAATAGATTGTCTTGTACAGCGTACTTATATATTTTCTGTCTATTTTACATGTTTTACTATATTTAATTGGCATGCTTCTATGTATCTTGTTACGTCCCTCTGAGGACCTGGTCCCTTTCCAGGTATAGACGATCTTGACTATTCGCAGGAGCACGGATCAGGACTAGCTACTCCATTCTCTTTCGAGGAGGTCTTCTCTTCGAGTCTCATTGTTCATTAGATGTTCTTATATGGTTTCTCTTATATTCCAGTTTGGCTGTGGATTTGTCTCCAACCGACTATCATTTTTGGATTATTCAGACTCATATTCTGGTTTAGTTATTTCTTTGCTATGACTTGTTTTGTGGATGAGATTGGTATTTACGGTGACCTGTGACAATATATATACCACATGTGAGTTAACATTCATATTACAGCGTACGTGTGTATTATGGTATCCATATATTGGAGTTGCCATATACATACTGCTGGCATACCTACGTATTTTTAGTCCTACGTATTTTGGGACTGGGGCATAACATATTTTTGTGGTGGCCTATGCAGGTCGAGAGCATATTATCTCGGTTACGTTACTGTACCGAGCAAGCCTATGCATAGGATTAGAGTATAGGATCTCATCCACTTATTTAATCACCGCCCTTGATTTTATTTCGCATTCTTATTTGATTGTTCGTATTGCATCTTGCTTGATTCTTTCACAACGTTAATCTTATATTTTTTTTCGTGCTTGATAGGGGTTAGGAAGATGACTTGTACTAGGTATATACACTCTATTGTTCAATAACACTATTAGTTAAATTCTTGTAAGTTGGGTAGTATGCCTCATAACCTAATATCACATAGTTCTTTTGACCTATTTATAAAGTATAATTGAATGACACCAACTATAGACTTGTATAAGAAGATAGTATTTATCCAGACTGTAGAACTTAGAGGCCCATACCCCCATTTGGTCGTTTAGAGACTTAGACAAGAAGTTAGTATGGCAACTGTAGATGCACAACATCGGACGAGTCTTATCTTCTTTATGAACTTGAAGTATTTCGTACCTTCTTTCATCATAATCTAGCGTACTTATATTTTCTGAACTGCCTCGACTTATGCTGCTATTGTAGCCTAGTTTTGCAAGCTTATTCTTTTATCGAGCTTGTTCATGACATATGTATTATTGGGTGCACACACTAATACAATTGTCTATTTAGAATCAGTGTATTATGGTCCGATCAACCTTAGTGCGCTTGGTTCGCTCTTCGCATGACTACCTTGCGTGGATTGAGATATATAGTTGACTCAACTTGTTAGATGAATATACTTGCCCTCTAGACAAGTCAGAGCATATCATATTAGGTACATAACGGTTCTGATATGAACATGTGAATAGGAATTTACCAAAAAAAATAAGATTTTAATCCACAACTGCCTTGACAACTCTTTTTTAAATTCTTAAAATTGCCTTGAACCCCGTACTTGTATTCTATTACCTCCTTCTTGAATTCTTTATTATTGTTTTCCGTCTTCCCCTATTTCGGAAAGACGAACGTTCGTACTTGGTATAAGTTTGATAACGTAGTGTACTAAATATACCCCATCGGCCAATCACATTACTTGGTGACTATTTTTCGTAATTAAGGGCACACCACATGTAAGATATTTGGTGTTAAAAATTTTGAGGATAAATATAGAATCTTAGACTTGAACAATTGGTGAATTAGATTTAAAATTTTATAATTTGATAATTTGAATTAAAAGTTGAATTTTGATTGTTAGATCACCCATTTAAAATAATGAAGATGGAAATTGAATTTAAAATTTGAAGAGTACAAAATTCTTAAGTTGAGAATAGGAATAAGATTTGATTAGAATTGTTTATTGTTCAAAGTCTAGAGAATATTATGATAGTTGGAGATCGGGATGTAAAATTTGATGTGGATTATCTAAATCTTGAAGATGTCATATAGATTTAGCTTAAATTTGGATGTTGATAATTTAAAAATCGAGAAAAGATTACAATATGTTTAATTTTGATTTAAACAGTGATTATTTTAATTTTGAAGTTATTGCAAGGGATTTGAATATATTTGGTTATTTAAATTTTTAGAAGAGACTGCGATAGACTTGCCTTATATACGAATGTGAATGATTTAAAGAATCATGCCTTATTTTTAATTTTGAGGAAGAAATTCTTTTAAGTTGGGTAGATTGTAAATTCTTTCACCCAAAAATAGGTATTTTGTGTGTATTTTACATTTCTTGTATTTGTTTTAGATTATTTTTCAAATTAATTAAAATTCAATAATTTTATTAGGACACTTCACCATGGTTCGAACATTAATAATATAGGATGGCCCCAAAATCTGTACCTCCCTTCATAGGAAGTAGCCTACATAGGAGACACTAGTTGTAGGATCTTTTCGTGGCACAAAAATTTGATCCCTTGGCATTAGTAAGACATTAGTGTAACGACCATAGATTAATTATTAAACATTAGATATTATTTATATATAATTTAATTATGGTTATTTTTCCAACTCCAACTTTCTACAATTAGCATCCCATAATTTTTTGTGCCAAGTTAGGCATTTTTTTTATAGATGTACATATTATTTACTATTAACCTATTTTGTGGATAACCATTTAATTAATTACTTAGTTAATTAGATGATATAATTATTTGATTTATATAACTAGATAAATATTTAATTAATTGATTATAAAATATTTTGAGTGCGGTATTTTATTAGAGCTTTACAAAATAAATTTTTAGAATTTATTTGGTGTGCAAATATTATTTTGGATTTCTACTCATTTATATATTTGAATATATAATAATAATAATAATAATAATAATAATAATAGCAATAATAATAATGACAAAAATAGTAATAGTAATAATAATAAAAATAGAAAAGAAAAGAAATAACAAAATAACAAAACCTATTATAAAACCTAAAATAAAACCTAAACTAAAAACCCTAAACCTATTCCCTAACTTACTATTCCTATTACTAATAACAAAACCCTCCTAAACTAACTACCCCTCACAGCAGACACCCCCCCAAACCATCTCTTCCTCTCTCCCTCTCTACATATGTATATATATATACATACACATATTAAAACTCAAAACCCTAACCCTAATCACTCTAAACCCTAACACTACCCTAGCCGACAACCCCGCGCCTCCACAGCCGCACGTCACCGCACCCTGCGCCGACCGCCGCCGCCCCGGGCCGCCCCGAGTCGCCGCCTGCAGTCAGCCGCCCCGCGCGCGCATGCTCGCAGTTTTGGCTCATCTTCAAGGTGATGTATCTTCCTCAATTTTGATTATTTTTATGTGCAGTTTATTCATGTACGTTCACAACCTAACCCTCTAGAATTTTTAATCAAGCGGTATGACTTTTCGTGTCCTGGATCGGTGGAAAAATTGACCGAAAAATGACCAAAAAATTGACCAAAACAGTTCAGAATTTCGAATCCAAAATCACATGTTCACACCCGATTTGCCATCAACCTGTTTAATATTTTTGAAAACTAATTAAAGGATTTTTCTTCTCCATATAATCAAAAAAATTGTCTTTTAGTTTTTGTTAATTTTTTCTGTGTGTTAAATTATTCGGCCTCCAAATCGACCATAAACTTTTTATTTCAAAATTTAAAATTTTATGATACGGAGTGCGCCCCGGCAAACGGGACTGCCTCATAAGGTACCAATTGCACCGAAAGGCGTGTATGGTATATCCTGACGTGTGGGCTTTCGCAAAAACTGATTTGGATGTGTGTGTGCGTCGGAATCAACATGTATCCATGAAAAGTCCTCATATCGCAACTTTTACAAAATACCGTACCATTTAGTGTACGTTCGTCGGAATGGGACGAAACTTGTGCCATTGGATTCGTGGTATCACGCTGGTCCTATAACCCAAGTTTCACGCAATTTTGAGACAGCTGACCAAGCCACCTATTTGCGGGTCCCATGGTTGACTTTAAGAGCAAATTTGTGTTCGGCTCACCGGAATCCAAAATTGGATATACCGTTGGGTTCGTATTGATATTTAGAATTTGTTTGACCTATAATTTATTCTATTTAGAGACCTTTACTTCTGGCATGCTTTTTGGTGCAAAGTGGCCTACATATGGACCCGCTTTGATCCAAAATTATCGTTTTGTCCCTGTGTCCAAATTGGACGAAAATGTAGTATTTTCTAGTTATCTCGCTTATTCTGTGAACGTTGGTAATATTTATTTCAGCATCCGGAGACGTTCATTCTGATGCCATAGTTTCTGATCTATTGTGCCTGACGTCTGGACGCTTACACTTTGCAGCTTTCTTGCCAGGCAAGTATACCTTGCCAAATTGCTTACAGTACCTTGAATACTAATTATATTTTTATATATTCATTGCATGGGTATTTTTTCAGTCATAATTTTATACTATATATAGGTTGACACACACTTGACATGTAGTATCATGGGAAGGGAGGACAATGAGTAGGCGTATGGGCTATAACCACTCTGGTAAACCATAGTAATTAGCACGCACTACGATAGTTGTGTTATGCTGGTCGCTACCCTCGCTGTATATCGATTTCTGGTGTCACGCTGGTTGCTACCCTCGCGGTATGTCAATTTTTGATGTTCCTGACGTGTGTGTGAGTTGTGAGATTAGATAGAGTAGCCTACCCATGCCCATACGTCGAAAGGTTGTCCTCATTATGTATTTTATATAGATTGTCTTGTACAGCGTACTTATATATTTTCTGTCTATTGTGCATGTTTTACTGTATTCAATTGGCATGCTACTATGTATCTTGTTACGTCCCTCTGAGGACCTGGTCCCTTTCCAGGTGTAGACGATCTTGACTATTCGCAGGAGCACTGATCAGGACTAGATACTCCATTCTTCTTCGAGGAGGTCTTCGATTCTCATTGTTCTTTAGATGTTCTTATGTGGTTTCTCTTATATTCTAGTTTGGCAGTGGATTTGTCTCCACCCGACTATCATTTTTGGATTATTCAGACTCATTATTCTGGTTTAGTTATTTCTTTACTATGACTTGTTTTGTGGAAGAGATTAGTATTTACTGTGACCTGTGACAATATATATACCACATGTGAGTTAACATTCATATTACAGCGTACGTGTGTATTATGGTATCCATATATTAGAGTTGCCATATACATACGGCTGGCATGCTTACGTATTCCTAGTCCTACGTATTTTGGGACTCGGGCGTGACAGAGTCGCTATCTTCTTGAGAATCTCGTGCCATAGCGTACCATGGTTGGATTCACTATACTAGTCGGGGTTGGGGAGTATATAGTGTAGATATATGATCATACCCTCCTTGTGCATGTCTTGTTCCTTGTGAGTGTTGATTATACACCGTACGTATGATTAACCAGGCCATTTACTCTTGTGCAAGTTTCCAAGTCGATCACATGTTAAAGCTGGTACTCACTCACTTAGTCATTAGTATTCTTGTTCATTGTCATATTGTTCATTCTTGTATTTATTTTTAGTATTTCCTTTATTGCGTATCTCTTGTACATGTATATGACATCTTGTATATTCACATCTATTTACTGTTACATAGTTTATATCATTGATTTAGAACTGCTGTTAGAGATGTCATTCGTTTCATTCCTGACTGTAAAATATTTTTTAGAGGATCCGAGAGATTGGTGTCCGACATACTATAGACTTCGACTTATAGATGGTGTAGACTTGGACCCACTAGTTCTGGAGTGATTGTCGGAAGGTTTATCCGGATCACTAGTTTTCATAGTTAGTTTATTTAGCATTTTTGGGACCAGATTTATTTCTGGCATATGGTTTGAGATTGGATATTGTTTCTATTATTGATAATATATATCTTGAATGTACAGTTAGACTTCCTTCATATCTTCTCGTACTTTAGAATTGTGATTGAGTTTTGTGTGAGATATTGTTAGCAGATTTTATATTATTGTAAGATATTTAGATAGTATAGTTGACCAAGACAGCGTTATACCGTCGATACTGCGGCGTAGGCTGAGTGTTGTTCCCGACTTGCATCCCTACACTGGGTGCGGGTCGTGACACATTTTTAGTTGTGGCCCATACAGGTCAGGCTTTGCAAGTTGTGCGATGTCGTGGTAGTACGACGACTTAGTTGTACTACTGCGAGCCTGCGATAGGATATGAGATATAGGCTGTAGGATATAAGATATTATGATGAGAGGATACTCAATCACAAATTTCTTGAGAGATTCCTGGGATGACCCTTGAGAATCTTATTACAATTCCTATTTCAAATTTTTTCCTTATTTTTCGTCCGCTCCCACTTGTTGTTATTTTGATTCTTGGTGATCGGTTATTGAATTTAAATTCTTGGTGTCGTTATTGAGTTTTGATTTCATATCGAGAGGAATTTTATGAACTAAATTACGGTATCATCTGATGACATATGTTGATGAGGATAATAAGAAAGGTGAAACGTTTGATTTGGTTATGGAGCATAGAGTTTATCGCAGCCATAATAGCTGGAGTAGCAAAAACGTAGGAACCTGACTTCGGATGTACATATCTTAGTTATAAAATTTAGAATTTCTTGCAGCTATACTAGTCGGCACAGCGAGGATTCTAGACGACATGATTATAGGGGTACATACCTAAGTTATGGGATCTATTGTTTATCGCAGCTATGCTTACTGACGTGACAAGGATTCTGAGTGTCGTGATTTCGGACAGACGTGTATGATTATCAGGTTGTATCTTAAATTGGTTCTTAAAGTATCATCTCAATGCTTTTCTATTCCTGTTATTATGGGACTTTGTTCCATCATTCTTTAGCTTAGCAGTAGAGATACCTTCAGTTCTTTAGTCCAGTTTCTTATAGAGCTTCATTAGGGTTCCTTGTTAGTATGATAATTAGTGAATTACAATTAAGTATGTGTCTTGAGTATCAGTATTGACTATTGAGAGTGTGACTTGTGAGTCTGTAAGTGGTTCTTGGTTGGGCATGTGAGGAATAGGCATAATATAAAGATAACACATAGCGTAGTATCTTGTAGCAATAATTTTATGATAGGTGTCATTATAGATAGTATGGATACTATAGGCAGAAGGGAGAGTAGAGAGTATCAGTAGTGGTTCCATGAGTTAGTATCAGAGTCAGCATACCAGTTCTGGATAGTCATGTATTTATATAGTTGGGTGAGCCATATAAACAATTAAGTATCAAAGAAATTGTGTTGAAAATTAATATAGCATGATATACAATTGGGTAGTTGATACTTGGGTGTGTCAAGAGTAGAGAAATGTATATGCATCAAGGGTATTAGTAAGTGTGCCATAGTAGAAGGGTACCCATAAGTGTATGGGAGAGTATGAGAGAATAATAATACATTGTGCTAAAGTAGTAGGACTTGTGATACAGGTTGATGCGAGTAGATAAAAGTATACCAGTATATGACTAGTGATGGGTATATCACCTAATATTTAGGCTAGTGATGTGTTGGAAGCAATAGATGGAAGAGTGTCTAAAAATTGTGTGCAAGATGCGCAGTGGGTGATAAGTGTCAGTGTGGAAGTTCATGAGTATCAAAAAGTGAAAGCTGGAGTGTTAATATTATGTCATGGGTTGAGAAATATCAAGATTGGTCATGAAAGATATGTAGTGCATCACTGATTTGTGTATCCGTCTGTAAGGTTTGAGGAGAGATACATATATATCAATAGAGATATGGAATCATATATCTGCCTTTGAGAGTGAAGTGAAATGTGTGTATTATAGAAGTTAATAACTAGTGCATTGGATGCAAGTGATCATGATTTCTAGTGAGTATGATGAGGTGATCTAATGATGAAGCTAGTATCCTAGAACCTTAAGGACATATGTTGTGTAGTTAGGAAGCTAGTATTACTATATCAAGAGTGCTAGTATTTCTATATCAGGGATTAGTTGAGTAATGTACTAGTAACAGTAAATACCTTGTGTAATGATATTAGATTGGTGTATCAGTTAATATGGATAAAAAAATATTTGGGAGTAATAGTACAAGTGATCCAAGCAGTAGAGGAGGGAGAAAAAAAAAAAATATATATATATATATATATATATATATATATATATATATATATATATATATATAGTAAGTATAGTACCTTGCTGAGGTCGTATGTATCAGAGAATAGTCCAAAGGGTATAAGGATACCTGTGAGATGTCATGGTGTTGTAATGACTAGAAGATAATTGTGTATGTATTATGATACTAATGTACATATGAGAACTTTCAGATGATTAACAAATGTTAGAGGATGAGTTGCACCAAGTATCAGATAGAAAGAGATGCCCTAGTAACAAGAGACGGGGTACCTCAAGTATTATGAAAGTTTAGGCAAGCATTTTAGTAATTAATAATATAGAGGAGAGACATGAGTAACTTGGTATGAGGATGTCATCTAAAAATACATATGAGAGTTGGTGCCTTGTGTAGACAATAACAAGATTTAAGTAAGGCATCCTATTGGGAGTATTAAAGTTGGACGAGGGTGTGCTAATAAAATACATGATTGAAAAGGTATACAGGTGTTCCTTGCAAGAGAATGATTAAAAAATTTTGGTGATTGAAAAAGAACAAGGAGGTAGTATCTTAGCAGTATTTTGTATAGTATGCTAAGTAGCAAGTGCCAGTGAGTTAAGCTTGTCCATGACCTAGAATTAGAGTATATCACTAGTATTTGGTAACCATCAGTATTAAGAATATCTTGACTAGGTTGATGATTAGTGAATGCTTAGTGTATGATGGAATAGGCCACAAATGGCATAGCAGGTTATCCCGTACCAGTAGAGGGAGACACCCTAGCAGGACAGAGACTGATTTCATGATAGTTAAGAGACTATATCCAAGTATGATTTATCTTTCAGTAGAATGGTAGGATTGTATGTTATAGGATATATACTATTTTAGACTGTAATTGATGGGGTTTAACCATAGTAAGATTTGTATGAATAGGATATGACTGGCCTAAGAGAGAGGGGTGAGAGTTTTAATTTTGAGGACAAAATTCTTCTAAGGGGGTTAGATTTGTCACTACCACATTTTCTAGAAAAGAATATTTTAGTCATTTGATAATTAATTAAATATTGTACATATTGAATATTTATTTATTGTATTATTTATTTATTCTTAGCATGTTAGATTAATTTTTGGACTTGTGTTAGTGGACCTAACTAGTTTAGTTTAGACTCATGGACCAACATTTAATTCTAGTTAGAATTGAGCCCAATAATTAGAAGCCCAATCATTAGGAGGATGATTAATTATGTTAAATCCATTAGACTAAAACCTTTCCTCCTTAATTAATTTTTTTATGAGAGGCCCTAAGGAATATTTTAAACTTTATATAGTAGCTTGAGGGAGGGGACAAGTGAGGCTTATATAAAGGGGATAAAAACTTTCTCTCTCTTCATTTTTTATTTTAAATCTAGATCTAGAATTTTCCTCAACCATATTCCATCAAATTTCTACCAAATTTTCACCCAATTCCTTCCCAAATTACCATTGGAGATTAGTAGAGCAAGGATCTACAAGGAGGACGCATGGATCTACAAAGAGGAGCAAGGATCTACAAGTTGAAGGCTTATTTTACTAATTTTGGAGGTTTCATTGGGAATCCATCTCCTAATAGGTACAATTCAGTTTTTCTTCTTAATTTAGGTTCTAAATCTGAGATTTAAGCATAAGAAATCAACCTATATGCATAGGCTACCTATAGGATTTGGTTTTGTGTTCATAGGAGGCATATTGAGAAAGTTATGATAGTTTTTGTGTCAATTTTGGGAGAATTCTGAGATTGACACTTGTTGTGTGTGTCAATTGGTCCTATAGATCAATTTGGCATGTGCTTATGTATTTGGGACTAGTGTCGTATCCACAATTGGGTACGTGTAGGTCGTATCCCAACAATTTGGTAATACGTGTTAATTTGGGGGTTTTCCCTCCAACACGGGACTTTGCGCATGTCATATTTTGACACGGACACGTAGATTTGTGTTTGACTCTTCGTATTCTTCATAAATAATATATTAGACTTGCTTGTATCCTTAGGGGTATGTTTGGATGTGTGGTGGACTCGTGTCGCAAGCGTATCATAGATCTAGAGTGATACGGGTGCGATACACTCCATGTGTTGTGCATTTTATTATATGTATATATATATATATATATATATATATATATATATATATATATATATATATATATATATATATATATAGCTATACTTCTACATATGTAATAGCTATTAATATATAGTAGTGTATTTATATAAGTTATATGTATATATATATATATATACTTGTATGTTATAATTATATATAAATATACTTGCATGATTATATATATATATATATATATATATATATATATATATATATATATATATATATATATATATATATATATATATATATATACGTGTACGTATATGTGATGTTATGAGTAAATATGTATATGATACTAAAATATGTGTATGTTATACTATATGTATTATTGTAGAGAGGTATATACATATATATATATATATGAGCATGTGTATATATATAAATATATGTAGTTAGTATATATATTAATATATATATATATATTGTATATGTTTTGGTATATAAGAGTGAGAGAGGGGAGAACAGCAGCTTTTAGTGATAGAATTAGCAACAGCAGCATTAACAGCAGCACATTAGCAGCAGCAGCAGATTTAGTAACAGCAGGAGCAGCATTAACGACAGCAGCATTAACGACAGTAGCAGCAATAGCAACGGTAGCAGCTTCAGCAACAGCAACAGCAATTTTTCAGCGACAGCAGCAGCAGCAGTATTAGCAACAGCAGCGAAAACCGTAGCAATAGCAGCAGTATCCGCAGCCTTCAGCGACGGGCAGCAGCGGCTTTTTGCGACAGTTTTACGTATAGTTATATAATATGTTTTATTTATAAATATTAGATATATAAATATATATATAGTATTGGTATATATGTATATAATTCCTAATTGGTATTTATGCATTAGTATATTATATTTTTAGTAGTTAGTAGTTAGCATATGCTTTAGTTATGTTAGTATATGTTTGGCATATAGTTGGTATTTGGAGGTTTATATGTGTATTAGCTTTACTCATGGATTTTGAATTTACCTTGAGATACCTAGGTAAATGTCAAGGTATTTGGGGATACCCAAGGTATTGGGTTTGGGTATCAAGATAGAGGTTTAGTATTGCGATACCAAGTTGGTTCAAAACCAAGGTATCCACATAGCTTTTGGTAATTAGGATTTAATATTTAATATTGTTTGATATGTACATTTGTGTTATATTTATACCTTGTTTGTGTATCCTGAGATATGGTATCCTAGTATTCTAAGTTGTAGCTTATATGACCTAGTTCATAGAGTATGAACCCAACATCATTGAGATAGACTCATGCAACCTAGAAATAGGTAGTTTGACCAAGTTTGACCGATTTGACTTAGAGTTGACCTAGTTTGACTTTTTGACTTAGAAATGGCTTGTTGACCTAGAAGTTGACTAGTTTAAGTTATTTTCATTCCAAAACTTTGTATTAATGCAATATTCCATATATAGGTCCGTTTGATACCAGTTCGGACCTAGTTTGACATTCATTGCTCTGGACCACAGGCGAGTACATTCTCTGATAGTTTCTCATTTATGATATCCTCTATGTTCATTGTATCTAGTGTAGATATCCATATTTTCTTGACACGATAGTTACACGGATTGGTATATCCGGATCTCGTCATGAGATGTTATTCCTTGGTATATGGTGTATCTTATGCAAGCCTTATTTTATTGATTATCTTGTACATATACAGACACTGATTCTCGGAAAGAATCGATATCTTCTTGGGGAATCTCGTACCATAGCGTACCATGGTTGGATCCACTATACTAGTCGGGCTTGGGGAGTATGTAGTGTAGATATATGATCATACCCTCCTTGTGCATGTCTTGTTCCTTGTGAGTGTTGATCATACATTGCACGTATGATTAACCAAGCCATTTACTCTTATGCAAGTTCCCAAGTCGATCATATGTTAAAGCTGGTACTCACTCACTTAGTTATTAGTGTTCTTGTTCATTGCCATATTGTTCATTCTTGTATTTATTTCCAGTATTTTCTTTATTGCGTATCTCTTGTACATGTATATGGCATCTTGTATATTCACATCTATTTACTGCTACATAGTTTATATCATTGATTTAGAACTGTTGTTAGAGATGTACTTTGCTCCATTCCTGACTGAAAAATATTTTTCAGAGGATCCAAAAGATTAGTGTCCGACATACTATGGACTTCGACTTATAGATGGTACAGACTTGGACCTACTAGTTCTGGAGTGATTGTCGGGAGGTTTATCCAGATCACTAGTTTTCATAGTTAGTTCTTTAGCATTTTTGGTACCAGATTTGTTTTCAGCATATAGTTTAAGATTGGATATTGTTTCTATTGTTGATAATATATATTTTGAATGTATAGTTAGACTTTCTTCATATCTTCTCGTGCTTTAGAATTGTGATTGAGTTTTGTGTGAGATATTGTTGGCAGATTTTATATTATTATGAGATATTTAGATAGTATAGTTGACCAAGACAACGTTCTACCGCCGATGCTGCGGCATAGGCTGGGCGTTGTTTCCGACTTGCATCCCTACACAGGGTGGGGGTCGTGCCATATCTGCTCCTATTTTGATGTTGCCATCTGGGTTTGGAGGTTTCACTATTTATAGTGATGCATAGGAGAAATATTTGAGTTGTGTTCTTCAGCAAAATAAGAAAGTGATTGCCTATACTTGCAGGCAATTGCGTCCTCATAAAAAGAACTATCCTACCCATGATTTGGAGTTGGTATCAGTCATCTTTGCCCTAAAGTTGTGGAAATATTATTTGTATGGAGAGCGTGTGGAGATTTTCACAGACCACAAGAGCTTGAAGTACGTTTTCACGCAGAAGGAGTTGAATATGAGGCAGTATCGGTGGTTGGAACTGATGAAGGATTTTGACATATCTTTGCATTATCATCCTAGGAAAGCTAATGTAGTTACTGATGCCTTGAGCAAGTATCTGGTAGCTATGTTCTTGACACAGGATCGATATTTGTTGGAAGGCTTGGAGAGATTGGGCATTGAAGTAATAGTTCCTAGTTTGGCTATACAGATGTGAGGATTGTAGATACACTCAGAGTTGATGGACAGGATCAAGAAGCCCAGTATGAGGATGTATCTCTGAGGAGCATCAGAGCTCAGGTGAGAGCAGGATTAGAGGATGATTTTACCATTACCAAGGATGGTTCTTTGCGACATGGTGTTAGATTGTGTATGCCTAGTGGGGAGCTGCGTAAGAAGGTTTTGAATGAAGCACATCGCTCTCAGTATTTCATACATCCAGGTGCCAACAAGATGTATCTGGATATACGAGAGAGTGTGTGGTGGTATGGCATAAAGAGGAAAGTGGCACAGTTTGTATCCAAATGCTTAGTGTGCCAGCAGGTGAAAAGCGAGAGGCAGAGGCCAGGAGATTTACTTCAGCCATTACCCATTCCAGAGTGGAAGTGGGAGCACATTACTATAGATTTTGTGCCCCGACTTCCGCGATCTCCAGGAGGAAAAGATACGATTTAAGTCATCGTTGACAGGTTGACCAAGTCGGCCCACTTTTTGCCTTTCAAGGTGGGTTTGTCTACGGAGAAGCTGGCAGAGATATATATGAGGTAGATCGTCAGGATACATGGAGTTTTCGTTAGCATAGTCTCGGATCAGGATAGTCATTTTACTTATCATTTCTGGAGGAGTTTGTAGGCGAGTTTGGGCACCCAGATCAAATTCGGTACTGCATATCATCCCCAGATAGATGGGCAGTCAGAGAGGACTATTCAATCTTGAGGATATGTTGTGCACTTATATACTAAATTTCGGGAGATCTTGGGAGGACTATCTCTATTTGGTAGAGTTTGCTTACAACAATAGCTACCAGGCTAGTATAGAGATGTCACCATTTGAGGCTCTGTATGGTCGGAGATGTCGTACTCCCTTGTCATATGACGATGTTGGAGAGAGAGCTTTACTGGGGATAGAGATGGTTGTAGATGCAGCAGAGAAGGTTAATCTGATCAATGATAGACTTCGAGTGGCACATGATAGACAACGGCATTGGGCCGATAGCCACCGTAGACCTTTGGAGTTTGAGGTATAGTTTTAGATTTTTTTTTGTGCTTGTTATTTCTTATTTATTATAGATTAAGTTCTTAAGATGGTGTTTGGTTGTAGGTTGGTGGTTTGGTATTTTTAAGGATTTCTCCGACACGAGGCACGATTCGCTTCGGTGGAGGCGCGAAGCTTAGTCCGTGATTCATCGGACCTTTCACTATTCTCGAGAGGGTCGGTGCAGTTGTTTACAGACCAGACTTGCCACCTGCATTGGAGTAAGTGCATAACTTGTTTTGTAGTACCCCACTCCATGTCGGCACTATATACA
Source organism: Iris macrosiphon (assembly GCA_036927795.1). Lineage (NCBI taxonomy): Eukaryota > Viridiplantae > Streptophyta > Magnoliopsida > Asparagales > Iridaceae > Iris > Iris macrosiphon. The sequence goes on along the minus strand of JAYESA010000002.1, from coordinate 89,523,348 downwards.
AGAGATATCGATTTGCTGACTCAAAAATGATATCTTCCTTAGGAGCTCCTTGTTGAAACAGGAGATGACTGATCAAAGTGAGTAGGCAGAAACTTCGTTCTCTGATTTTTGCACGCCTTAATAATGAATTTGAGTTTTTGAATGCTTGTTTGCTTAGGAAGATAGTTTTATAAGAAGAATGATAGAACCTACCTTGCATGCCAATAAGAGATAGAAATATGCATGCTTAGCTACACGGACACCGCTATCGATCGAACCACTGCCATGCTATAAACGAGAGTAATAGAAGATCATATATTTTCTTCATATATGATAAAAGAAAGAGTAAAACTACATGCTTAGTTAAAGAGATAGAGAACTATTTACATGCTTGCTTGCTTAAATAGAGATTATTATATGTTTTTATAGAAGTTATCGAAATGCTTGAACGGTATTAGAGAATGTGGCAGCCAGTCTGCATATGAGATAGAAATGGCGGCCTGACCGCACAGAGACAAGAGATAGAAAGAGAAGAGATTGAATATGTGCTTGTTATAGAACTGCTGCATCATATAGAGTTTATCTGATAGAGTTACATTCATGCATTGGTCTTAGACAACTTGTGCACAAGGGAAGATCCCACGAACAATTTTTTGGGGCACTGGGGACCGTTCGCCCTGGGGGGATTAGAGAAATACCGGAGGCAAAGAAGTCTTCATGATCAGAGGGTATTCATGTCTATTAGATAGCTGGTTCACGTGTCAAAGCAGCTATATATTATGAGCGAGTATACATAGTGCAGTATTAGGCCGTGATAACACCGCTTCTAATCTTGAGGAAAAAGACTCATGGACCATCATATAGTTAGGTTGTATGCTAGGATTTAGCCTTCTTGCATACCTAATTGTTTGATGCAGAGACAGACAGAAAAAAAGAGCCTTATTCTTATATATGCATATGTTTCTAACTCATATGTCTGTTGCAGGGATAACTGCTTGGGGAAAGGGTAAGGGTAAGAATCACTGAATAAGTAATATGCATGCTATCAAATATGCCCTTCTGTATTAAATACTTATATAGAGAAGTCTTATTTCCTTATATGCTTCGATCTCATTCATACGATAAGATGTTGCATAAGAGAAAGAGAGAGATGCTAAGATGATAGTCCATTAGATGCTTGCTAGAGTCTTTAAAGAAATGCATATGAATCACGAGACACGCCGCGCATCAGAGATATTATATGAATCTGCTTATCGTATATGAACTACTTGTCTTGCCTACTTGCTTATATCGAATAGAACTCTGTTTTCAAAGATGTTTCAAAAAAGAGAAGTAATATGACTCCGTTCTTATGCTGTATGTAACGAACATAGGTAAAACTAGAAAGATTACTAGTAATAAAATATTTTATAACATGATTACTTAGTGTGGGTTACAGGGGGTGAAGCTTATGTTCAGTTGATTTTAGACTTACTAGTACTTTCTCCAAAGTGCTGACCCACCAAGAGTTTGCTTGTTCGCAGGTACTAGATTGTTCGAGGAAGCGATAGGCGTGCCTCATCCCCAAGGCCCAAAAATCTGATTTTGATGCCTTGAGCCGTATTGATTGCTTTGAGCTACTTTTATATAGAGGGACATAATGTATGAAATGATGCCATTGTATTCAGAGAACCCTGTGCCTCGATTTGCCCTGTATACTCATATGGATAAATGCTTGCAACACTATTCCTCTACTACTTACTCGATTCGATGATATCCACAACTTTAACGATGTTTCCATGTGCGGGTGCAACCCCAGGCTCGCATGGCATCACGTCCCGATGGCAAATAACAATACGCGTCCCGCGAGAGCACCGAGGTGAGATGATTCATGTGTCAAAGCAGCTATATATTATGAGCGAGTATACATAATGCAGTGCTGGGCCATAATAACACCGCTTCTAATCTTGACGAAAGAGACTCATGGACCATCATATAGTTAGGTCGCATGCTAGGATTCAACCTTCTTGTATACCTAACTGTTTGATGCAGAGACAGACAGGGAAAGAGAGTCTTATTCTTATATATGCATATGTTTCTAACTCGTAAGTCTGCTACAAGGATAACCGCTCGGTGAAAGGGTAAGAATCACTGAATAAGTGATATGCATAATATCGAATATGATCTTCTATATTAAATGCTTGTGTAGAGAAGTCTTATTTCTGTATATGCTTCAATCTCGTTCATACGATAAGATGTTGCATAAGAGAAAGATAGAGATGCTAAGAGAGAGATGCTAAGATGATAGTCCATTAGATGCTTGCTAGAGTCTTTAAAGAAATGCATATGAATCATGAGACACGCCGCATACTAGAGATAGTATATGAATCTGCTTATCGTATATGAACTTGTTGTCTTGCCTGCTTGCTTATATCGAATATGAACTCCATTTTCAAAGATGTTTCCAAAAAGAGAAGTAATATGACTCCGTTCTTGTGTTGCAAGTAACGAACATAGGTAAAACTAGAAAGATTACTAGTAATGAAATATTTTATAACATGATTACTTAGTGTGGGTTTCAAGGGGTGAAGCTTCTGTTCAGTTGATTTTAGACTCACAGTACTTTCCCCAAAGTGCTGACCCACCAACAGTTTGCTTGTTCACAGGTGCTGGATCGTCCGAGAAAGCGATAGTCGTGCCTCATTCCAGGGACCCAAAAATCTAGAGTTGATCCCTTGAGTCGTATTGAGATTGCTTTAAGATGCTTTAGAGGGACATAATGTATAGAACGGTTGTAAACCCCCTCATTCAAAATAGGTATCTTGTATGTATTTTATATTATATTATTTATTATTTTAAATATTGAATTACTTTAGAATATTCTATTAGTTAATTAGAAAATAATTTTCTTAGTATATTTACTTATGTAAATATTTATTTAGAACTATTTTTAGGCTATTTTAGATTTTTGGAGATTTTTCTAGAATTTTTAGGTAATTAAAACATAGGGAGCGTAAATTTTTAGGACTTTCATAATTTACTGTAAGATCATACTTGCATATTGTTCCTACAAAATATTTATTTTAGGTTAAAATATTTAATTATATTTTTCTGTAATTTATTTAGAATTTAAAAAAATTATTTAGATTTTTGAAATTATTTAGGATTTATGTGGATATATATAGTCTTAATATTAGATATATGCTAATTTAGTGTTAATAGATATTAACAAGATTATATATAAATTATTTGTATTATCTTTAATTCTATTTAAGATTATAAATTATTGAGATAAATTCAAACTCTATTTTAAATTAATTCAAATTCTGAGCCTAGTAGAAAAACAACTTCATGCATATTCTATCCTTATTTAAACTCATCATAATCCTATCCAAATTAGCCAATCTTAATCGTATTCAATTAAGTAGTGTACACCATTATAAATACCTCATGCTTCATATTTTTTCCCTAAATTTCCCTCATTTTTGTCCAAAAACAGTCAAAATTCGTCATAAATTCAGCCTCATTTTCTAGTAGTTATGACGACTTAAATAGACGATATCTCCTAGCTCCGGACTCCAAACGCGCTCCAGTTTTTTTTGTTAGAACCATATTAAGGTTAGTTTTTTGAATATATAAATTATTTTAATAATTTAAGAACCTATTTTTCCAGAATATTCTGAAAGTGCCAGTTGTCTAAAATTAGACGTGTTTCCGTATTTTCGAGATTTCGGGAGATCCCGAATTCGGAATTACTAACCGTTTGAAGTTTCAGAAAGTTGACATGATGAAATTAAATAAAATAATATTTTCATAATTTAACATGTAAGTTTAATTTACTGTAAAATTTGTATAACTTATACGTAAATAGAAAACTACCGAAAACTGTCATATATTCGCCCTTGTGGCCATAACTCTTTACCGACTTATAATTTTATAAAACCGTCAATTCCGGCATTCATGTAGCGCTAAAATATATATAATTCTACACACAAATCAAGGATTTGAGTCAGTTGACTTTTTGGTTAACGGATTGCCTCGATTTGCGTGTCATGGATCATAAATTCGTAAAGTTGACTTTTGTTTGACCAAAATTAGGGTTTAACAATAAAATCATATTATAATAAGATTAAAATACTATTTTAAGTTATTTTATTCAGAATTAAAATAGATTAAAATTGAGGAACCTATTCACCCATTTTTGTAACCTAACTTGTTTAATTTATGTGACGGGTAGATCGGACGACGCCTTGAGTTGGAACTTCATTTTTTTTCATACCAGGCAAGATACCTTGCCAAATTATTTACAGTACTTTGCATACTATTTATATTTCTGTTTATTCATTGCCTGTATAGTTTCATTCAGTTATATTCATTGAATGTGTAGTTCGTTCAGTCATTACTATATATATTAGATATGTTGACACACACTTGACACCTAGTATCATGAGAGGACAATCATTAGACGTATGGGCTTTTAACCACTCTGGTCAACCGTAGGATATAGCTCGCACTACGGACGTGTGTCGCGCTGGTCGCTACCCCCGAGGTATGTCAATTTCTGTAGAGTCGCGTTGGTCGCTACCCCCAAGGTATGTCAATTTCTGATATCCACTGGCGTGTGTGTGAGCTGTGAGGCTTAGATCGAGTAGCCTACCCTTGCCCATACGTCAAATTTTTTTTTCTCATTTGCATTCATATAGATTGTCTTGTACAGCGTACTTATATATTTTCAAACATTATGCATGTTTACTGTATTCAAATTGGCATGCTTCTATGTATCTTGTTACGTCCCTCTGAGGACCTGGTCCCTTTCCAGGTGTAGATATTCATAACTTTTTGCAGGAGCATGGATCAGGACTTACCACTTATCTCTTCCGATGAGGTCTTACCTTCTGAGCATCAGTGATTATCTCTAGCGAGGGATCCCTTCGCTGATACCTTTATATCATCATCTCATTTATATTGGAGATTTATCCTTCTCTTTCATGTTAGTATTGATATAGTCATTGATAGTAAATTTGTCTCCACCCGACTATTAGTTTTGGATTATTCAGACTCATTATTCTAGTTTAGTTATTTTGTTTTGCGACTTGTTGTGTGGATGAGATTTAGTATATCGGTGACTTGTGATAATATGTATACCACATGTGAGTTTCTATTCATACTATAGCGTACGTGTGTATTATGGTATCCATATATTGGAGTTGCCATATACATACGGCTGGCATGCTTATGTGTTCCTGGTCCTACGTATTTTGGGACTGGGGCGTGACATATTTTTATGGTGGCCCATGCAGGTCGAGAGCATATTGTCTCGGTTACGTTACTGTACCGAGCAAGCCTGCGTATAGGATTAGAATATAGGATCTCATCCACTTATTTATCACTCCCTTGATTTTATTTTGCATTCTCATTTGATTGCTTGCATTGCATCTTGCTTGATCCCTTCTCAACGTCAATCTCCCCTTGTGCTTGATAGGGGTAAGGAAGATGACTTGTACTAGGTATATGCACTCTAGTATTCAATAACACTATTAGTTAAATTTTTGTAAGTTTGGTAGTATGCCTCATAATCTAGTATCACATAGTCCTTCTGACCAATTAATAAAATATAAATGAATGACACCAACTATAGGCTTGCATAAGAAGATAGTGTTTATCTAGACTATAGAACTTTAGTGTTTATCTAGACTGTAGAACTTAGAGGCTCATATACCCATTTGGTTGACTTTAGACTTAGACAAGAAATTAGTATGGCAATTGTAGAGGCACAACACCGATCTTCTTGGTGAACTTAGATTATTTTGTACCTTCCTCCATCATAATCAAGCGTACTTATATTTTTCTTACCTCGACTTATGCTGCTATTATAGCCTAGTTTTGCAAGCTTATTCTTTTATTAAGCTTGTTCATGACATATGTATTATTGGGGGCCCACACTAATACATTTTCTAAATCAGAATCGGTGTATTATGGTCTGATCAACCGTAGTACACTTGGTTCGATCTTTGTATCACTACCTTACGTGGATTGAGATATTGTTGACTCAACTTGTTAGACAAATATACTTGCCCTCTAGACTGGTCAGAGCATATCATGTTAGGTACATAACTATTCTGATGTGAACATGAGAATAAGAATTTACCAAAATAAGGTTTTAATCCACAACTGCCTTGGCAACTCCCTTTTGAATTCCCTAATCCCTTTGAATCTTGTACTTGTATTCTATCACCTCCTCCTTGAACTCTTTATTGTTGTTCTTCGTCTTTCCCTATTTCGGAAAGACGAACGTTCGTGCTTAGTATAAGTTGATACACGGATAGTACCAGATATACCCCATAGGACAAGCACTCATGATGACAAATAAGAAGCGCGGGCATAGGAAGTCATAGATACAGGTACGACCTTAGCTATATGTGTCAGTTCATACTCATAACCCCCATTGTGACACGAGATCTTAGGTGCATAATAGCCGTAGAATTATATATAAGGTAGTTTACCAGATATGAGGATATGTTGATATCCTAACTAGTTGGCATATCCATGAAGCTAATAGATGACGCGAATAGCAGTAGTAGTATTCTCCTCCTATCACCATCTTGTCCCCTTGGGTGGCTCATCTTCTCTTCACTATCCATTCCTTATCTCGTGCTTAACTATTCCTATCATAGTCGTATCTTTCGTGCCATTAGGAATTGTTTGATTACTTTAACCTCACCCTTATTTTGTAAGTTAAAAACATAAATAGTTTAGTAAATGATTGATAACTAAAGGATGATTTCATAACGATAACCCTTATGTATATGCATTATAGCAATATATGTATTCTTTTATTAATTTAACCCATAAGTAGCATCTTTTAGCCCAATAGGAATTTGTTAGCTTGTTGAAATAGTTCATACTCCTAATAGTTTTATAAAGATAGTCAAGACCTAAAGTGTTGCCCTAAAACTTAGACTATGCCTAGGAAAGAGTTGAAGGCACTTGTTACGAACTGACAACTATGACAAATCGCTGGCAAAGTAGCGACAGCTGCAGCTAGACCGTTGTAGTAGAGTAGTCGAAGTATTTGCAGACATATTGGTCAGGTGGCATGGCAGTATTAGACTACGATACTTGACAGTTACAAAGAGAAATCATGGTTGTGAGATTCAAGACAAGTACCCCAAGATTCTTGACCCAATAAATATATTCGTCTTACAAACTAGACAATAGCCTCAAGAGACTTGACTACTAGTAGAATTCTTGTAAGTTGGGTAGTATAGACGAGTTAGAGGATAATAGAATAGTGTATGGACAATAAATGAGGAAGTATTAAAATGGCAGAGCATGACTTTTAGGAAGCACTGCTAGATAGCAATGTAGTGTAATAGCTATAGTAATTATTATGAATATGGGTTAGTGTCAATTTCGAGGACGAAATTTTTATAAGTTGGGTAGATTGTAAATCCCCTCATCCAAAATAGGTATCTTGTGTGTATTTTATATTATATTATTTATTATTTTAAATATTGAATTACTTTAGAATATTCTATTAGTTAATTAGAAAATAATTTTGTTAGTATATTTACTTATGTAAATATTTATTTAGAATTATTTTTAGGCTATTTTAGATTTTTGGAGATTTTTTTTAGAATTTTTAGGTAATTAAAACATAGGAAACATAAATTTCTAGGACTTTCATAATTTACTGTAAGACCATACTTGCATATTGTTCCTACAAAATATTTATTCTAGGTTAAAATATATAATTATATTTTTCTGTAATTTATTTAAAATTTAAAAAAAATTATTTAGATTTTTGAAATTATTTAGGATTTATTTGGATATATATAGTCTTAATATTAGATATATGCTAATTTAGTGTTAATAGATATTAATAAGATTATATATAAATTATTTGTATTATCTTTAATTCTATTTAAGATTATAAATTATTGAGATAAATTTAAACTCTATTTTAAATTAATTCAAATCCTGAGCCCAGTAGGAAAACAACTTCATGCATATCCTATTCTTATTTAAACTCATCCTAATCCTATCCAAATTAGCAATCCTAGTCGTATTCAATTAAGTAGTGTACACCATTATAAATACCTCATCCTTCATTTTTTTTTCTCTAAATTCCCCTTATTTTTGTCCAAAAACAGTCAAAATTCGTCATAAATTCAGCCTCATTTTCTAGTAGTTATGACGACTTAAATAGACGATATCTCCTAGCTCCGGACTCCAAACGCGCTCCAATATTTTTTGTTAAAACCATATAAAGGTTAGTTTTCTGAATATATATATTATTTTAATAATTTTAGAACTTATTTTTCCAGAATATTCTGAAAGTGCCAGCTGTCAGAAATTAGACGCGTTTTCGTATTTTCGAGATTTCGGGAGATCCCGAATTCAGAATTACGAACCGTTTGAAGTTTCAGAAAGTTGACATGATGAAATTAAATAAAATAATATTTTCAGAATTTAATATGTAAGTTTAATTTACTGTAAAATTCGTGCAACTTATATGTAAATAGAAAACTATCGAAAACTATCATATATTCGTCCTTGTAGCCATAACTCTTTACCGACTTGTAATTTTATAAAACCGTCAATTCCGGCATTCATGTAGCGCTAAAATATATAATTCTACACACAAATCAAGGATTTAAGTTGGTTGATTTTTTGGTAAACGGATTGCCTCGATTTGCGTGTCATGGATCACAAATCCGTAAAGTTGACTTTCGTTGGACCAAAATTAGGGTTTAACAATAAAATTAGATTATAATAAGATTAAAATATTATTTTAAGTTATTTTATTCAGAATTAAAATAGATTAAAATTGAGAAACCTATTCACCCACTTTTGTAACATAACTTGTTTAATTTATGTGACGGGTAGATCGGACGACGCCTTGAGTTGGGACTTCATTCTTTTTCATACCAGGAAAGATACCTTGCCAAATTATTTACAGTACTTTGTATGATATTTATATTTCTGTTTATTCATTGCCTGTGTAGTTTCGTTCAGTTATATTCATTGTATGTGTAGTTCGTTCAGTCATTACTATATATATTAGATATGTTGACACACACTTGACACCTAGTATCATGAGAGGACAATCATTAGGCATATGGGCTTTTAACCACTCTGGTCAACCGTAGTACATAGCTCGCACTACGGGCGTGTGTCGCACTGGTCGCTACCCCTGAGGTATGTCGATTTCTGTAGAGTCGCGTTGGTCGCTACCCCCGAGGTATGTCGATTTCTGATGTCCATTGGCGTGTGTATAAGCTGTGAGGCTTAGATCGAGTAGCCTACCCTTGTCCATACGTCAAAAAGTTCTTCTCATTTACATTCATATAGATTGTCTTGTACAACGTACTTATATATTTTCAAACATTATGCATGTTTACTGTATTCAAATTGGCATGCTTCTATGTATCTTGTTACGTCCCTCTGAGGACCTGGTCCCTTTCCAGGTATAGATGTTCATAACTTTTTGTAGGAGCATGGATCAGGACTTACCACTTATCTCTTCCGATGAGGTCTTACCTTCTGAGCATCAGTGATTATCTCTAGCGAGGGATCCCTTCGCTGATACCTTTATATCATTATCTCATTTATATTGGAGATTTATCCTTCTCTCTCATGTTAGTATTGATATAGTCATTGGTAGTAAATTTGTCTCCACCCGACTATTAGTTTTGGATTATTCAGACTCATTATCCTAGTTTAGTTATTTTCTTTTGTGACTTGTTGTGTGGATGAGATTTAGTATATCGGTGACTTGTGACAATATATATACAACATGTGAGTTTATATTCATACTACAGCGTACGTGTGTATTATGGTATCCATATATTGGAGTTACCATATACATACGGCTGGCATGCTTACGTGTTCCTGGTCCTACGTATTTTAGGACTGGGGCGTGACAACGGTGTCATTGTAATCGAGAGAAAGAGAGCTTGAGCAAACTGTAACCTCGGCCAAGCGCCGCTTGTAACACATCTTGATTATCAATAAAAGAGCTTGTTTTCATATGCCATTGTGTTCTTTACTTTTCTGCAAAATATGTATCGTTGCTCCTGTCTTGAATAGCTTATTTGCCCTTGTTCAAAGAATTGGCCTTGTGCAAGCGCAGCTTAGGCTAGCACGGTATCACGCCCGTGCGAGGAGGATCCGTTCTATAGGGACCAAGCGAGGACAAACGCCCCCCCTACGGGACCGGGGCGTGACATGTTTCACGTGTCGCAGTTGAGACGATACGTGGCGGACCCTAGTCACGTGTTGGATCACTCAGAGATAGAGGTGGTCCTACTCTTAGCTATCCAGAGCAGCCAGTTGAGATTCTGGATCGGAGAGAGAAGGTGCTGAGGAACCAGACTATTCCCTTGGTATGTGTCGCATCGAGGCATCACTCTCCATGGGAGTCTACTTGGGAGAGAGAGGACGAAATGCGACAGCGTTACCCATATTTGTTTGTGCCTTGAGGTATGTTCTTTCCTAGTTATGTTCTATTCTTTATTTTCTGTTCTATTATTTTCTGTGGGTAGTTTTCATCTTTGAATTTCGAGGATGAAATTATTTTAAGGAGGGAAGACTTGTCACTGCCACATTATCTAGGAAAGGGTATTTTGGTAATTTCATAATTAACTAAATATTGTGCTTGTTGTTTAATTATTTATTATACTATTTAATTATTGTTAGATGTTAGTTTATTATTTTGGACTTGTGTTAGTGGACCTAGCTAGTTTAGTTTAGATTCATGGACCAACATTTATTATTAGTTAGAATTGAGCCCAATTAGAAGCCCATTCATTAGGGGGATAATTAATTTAATTAAATTATTAGATTAGAACCTTCTTTCCTTAATTATTTCTTCATGAGAGGCTCCAAGGGGTATAATGGACATTACATAGTGACTTAGGGAGGGGGTCAAGTGGCCGGCCTATACAAAGAGTGGAAAAGTTTCTCTCTCCTCTTTTTATTTCAAAATCTGGATCTAGAATTTTTCTCAACCAAATTTCTTCATTCCCACATCAATTCCCTACCAAATTTCATCCTAATTTTCTTCCCAAATCACCATTGGAGGCTAGCAGAGCAAGGATCTAGAAGGAGGAAGTAAAGATCTACAAAGAGGAGCAATGATCTACAAATTGAAGGCCAATTTCATCAAATTTGGAACTTTCATTGGGAATCAATCTTCCAATAGGTACAATTCAGTTTTTTTCCCTTTAATTAGGTTCTAAATCTGAGATTTAACTATGACAAACTATCCCATATGCATAGGCTACTCATGGGAATTGAAATTATGTTCATAGGAGGCCAATGAGAAAGTTATATGTACTAGAGTATTAAGTATATATATGCATATGTGTATTTATATATATGTACTTATTTATATGTATTTGTATATATATACATATACGTATAGTTGAGAGGGGGTATTATATATATATAGATTATGTGAGAGTGAGTGTGTGCATATAGATGCATTGATATATTTATATATCTAGTTACTTGGTGAGGTACATAGTTATATATATATATATATATATATATATATATATATATATATATATATATATATATATATATATGCATTTGGAGGTATGATACTAGTGTGTGTGTGTGTGTGTGTGTGTGTATGTGTGTGTGTGTGTTTGTGTGTGTTGTGTGGAGAGGAAGTGAACCAGTGCACCTACAGGGAATCAGTGCAAACAAGCAACGACAACAACATGTATTAGTAAACCAGCAGTAGCAGGGTTTCAACAAATAGAAGCACCAGCAGCTCAACAGAAAACTACCATCAGCAACAGCATTTCAGCAAAGGAATGCAGCAGCAGCTCAAGCATGGCACAGCACCGTGCACCTCTGAGTGAAAACAGAGTCTACGAGCAGCAGCAACATAGACACGAGCAGCAGCATCAACAACATGTATAGCTAGGTAGATGGTAGTTAACTAGATAGTTAAATATGCATTATTAGTTTGATAATTGGTAGATATGTAACATTATATGGATAGGTAATATGTTAAGTTAATAGGTATGTATGGGTATGATATATATGTTAGTAATTATATGGTTATATATATATATATATATATATATATATATATATATATATATATATATATATATATATATATATATATATATATATATATCTTGTGCATTCTAGTTAGTTATATGTATGTAGGTATATATGTTTTGTAGGTTAGTAGTATTTAGTATGTATTAGTAAACATTTAATAGTACTAGTATATGCTAGTAGTTGTATTAGATTATTATATCTTAGTATATAGTTTATTGTTGAGTAGTTAGAGATATACTAGATATCACATTTCCTTGAGATACCAAGGTAGATGTTAAGGTATTGGGTAAATACTCAAGGTATTCGAGTTGGGTATTGAAATGGGTGTTTAGTGGTGCGATACCAAGTTGGTTCAAAGCCAAGGTATCCACTTAGCATTTGTAATTAGGATTAGTGTATTTAATATTGATTATAAATGCATATTGTGATATTCTCATACATCTTGTTTGCGTATCCTGAGATACGGTATCATAGTGTGTTCTTAGTATTTTAGATTTAACTAGTGTGGCCTAGATTCTTAGTGTATGAAGCCAAATTTTTTTAAATAGACTCATGCAACCTAGAGATAGGTAGTTTGACCAAGTTTGATCGGTTTGACTTAGAGTTGACCTAGTTTGACTATTTTGACTTAGAAATGGCTTTTTGACCTAGATGTTGACTAGTTTAACTTATTTTCATTCTGAAATCTTGTATTGATATTATATTCCATATCTATGTCTTTGAGGCACCGTACCAGACATCTATGATACTGTGCACCAGGTTTCAGAAGAGTACATTCTCTGATAGTTTCTCATTTATGATATCCTCTATGTTCATTATATCTAGTGTAGATATCCTTGATTTCTTGACACGATAGTTACACGGATTAGTATATCCGGATCTCGTCATGAGATGTTATTCCTTGGTATATATGGTGTATCTTGTACAAGCCTTATTTTATTGTTCTTCTTGTATATGTACAAACACTGATTCTCGGGGAGACTTGCTATCTTCCTAGAGAATCGCGTGCCATAGCGTACCATAGTTGGATCCACTATACCAGTCAGGGTTGGAGAGTATGTAGTATAGATATGTTATCATACCCTCCTTATATCAAGTCTTGTTCATTGAATAGTATTAATCATACACCGCACATATGATTAGCAGGACATAAATCTTGTATCAAGTTCCCAAGCCGATCATATGTTAAAGCTGGTACTCACTCACTTAGTCATTAGTATTCTTGCTCATTATCATATTGTTCATTCTTGTATTTATTTCCAGTATTTCCATATTGTATATCTCTTGTCTCTATATGTTGCATCTTTTATATTTATATCTATTTACTGTTACATAGTTTATATTATTGATTAAAACTACTATTAGAGATGTACTCTGCTCCTTTTTTGACTGGATATATTTTTCTCAGATGACACTGAGGAGTGGTACCCTACTCATTATGGGCCTCAGGATGTTGTGGGCCAGAGCCCCTGGCTCAGGAGGGATTCATCCCGACTGAGACAGATGATCCAGGACTTGTAGCTTCTTAGTTATTCTCCTTGTACTAGATTTGTCTCCAACTTATTGTTTAGCATTTTCTCAGACTCATTGATGTTATTATTTTAACTCATGAGTTGTATTGTGACTATTATATTCCTTATCATATTCGTGCTATTCTCCATCTTAGATCTGTGATTGAGTATATTGAGATTGTTGGTGGCTTATTATATTGTTAGATAGATTACCCAAACAACGTTCTACCACCGATTCTGTGGCGTAGACTGGGCATTGTTCCCGACTTGCATCCCTACACCGGGTGCGTGTCATGGCACATATAAGACGTACACTGACAGTATTAATTGCTCTGAGCACTTCGTAAATGGTGTAGACGACGAACGTCAGTGTGTACTTCATCGTCATAATTACTCTTGTCAGTTACAGCCGTGCAGTGCCACATTTCTCTACAATGAAAAAACCTCATGAGGCAGTGGTCCCATGAGCCTTTATCCGGCGTAGCTTTCATGTAGCAGCGTTCCTATGAGCCTTCATGCGACGGCATTCCTACGAACCTTCGTACGGTAGAATCCTTATGGGATCCTCAACAGCTGACGCATGCCACATATCAAGTTAACCAGGTCATGCTCAACGGGTGTAACAACCCATATTACGTGGATGCCATCTATTATTTCAGTAGCAGTTTATCCTAACAAATGCCATAGGACTGCTGGACCACGATATGTGCGCACGGTTACAACCATATTCTATTGAGAATACCATACGGCAACCTAGATTATGTAAGCATAGACTAAAAACAGTAATTTTTTACGATATACTCACGCAAGGCCAGTGCAAATGTCTATAAATAGCAAGGACGTACTTCCCAAGGGTTGACTTTTTTTGTTTGATCGGAAGTAGGAGACTCAGAGCCCAATTGCTTCCCTTCTAGCTAGTGAGCAAAAAATTACCAATTTTTCTTCGTCGGTCGATCGTCAACGAAGTAAAGAAGTTAGTTGCACAACTCGATCTCCATGGTCACAATTTTCCAGATTCTCTTTTCTTTATACTTATAATTCTCTGTGTTAGCTGCAACCTAAAATGCCCATGAATTAACTCCTGGATAGAATCCAAAGTTGGGATACGAAAAAATTGATGTATGCCACAACGGGTGCATATTGTACTACAAAAATAAAAATGATGAAGACACGTATAGATTTTATAGAGCTGATCGCTATAAGACAAATGGTACATAGAGGATAATTGGTGCAAGAAAGTTGACAGATTCAATGCACTACTTAACTTCGATACAAAGGTTGTAGAGATTGTTTATGGTGAAGAAGACTGCCAAAAAAAATAAGTTGGCATAAGCGGGAACGGACCGAAGGAGTGTTGGATCATCCATTCGATGGAGAGGCATGGAAGTACTTTTATCGAGAGTATCCTAATTTTGTTAATGATCCATGGAATATCGTATTGGGGTTCTCCTCTGATGGCTTTACCCTATTCATACTTTCGGGCTCCCAATATTCGTGTTTCCCTGTAATCATTACTCCATACAACATAATGCCTTGGATGTGTATGAAAACTCTATATATGTTCCTAACACTTATCATCCCGGGTCTAAATAATCCGAAGAGGAACATTGATGTGTACTTGCAGTCATTGACAGATAAGTTGAATCCGTTGTGGGATGTCAGCACCAATATATACAATGTGTCTAGGAAACAAAAATTTAAAATGAGGACAACTCTTATGTGGACCATTAATGACTTCTCAGTCTATGATATGTTATCGAGGTGGAGCACATATGGTAGTCTCTCCTGTCCATATTACATGGACCATAATAAGGCTTTCAGATTGAAAAACGAAGGCAAATCATGCTTCTTTGATTGTCATCAACAAATTCTACTGAAAGATGATCTGTTCAGGAAGAAAATGAATGCAATCTTACCATGACGCGACTTGCTAGGAGACCAATTGATATAGTGGGATTTTTAGAACTTATTAAAATAGTAGTATAAATAAAAATAATATCATATAGTATAAATGAGTAATGTAGTTTTATGGTACTAAGCAATTTCCAGTAAGAAATTTTCAAATCTAGCCTTAAACTTTTTAGTGATAGATATTGCTTTCCAAAAGCTTACAATAGAAACAATTTGATATAAGTGGAGAGTGTTGTAAAAAATTGTTCCAAATTTAAATCCTAAATTTGAACTAACTTTTAAAAAAAAAAAAATTATCGTAGAAAATAGGTTTTGGATTGTATTTCAATAAAAACAAGCAATAAATAAACAGTTTCAACCAAACCAAATTTTGGACAAAAAAAGAAGAAAAAAGAAGAAGGAATTGTTATTGTAAAGATAATTTTAATAAACCATTTATTTACATTGTAAATAATCACAGTTTACAAAGGCTGTTGATAAGGGCACTACATCGTTTACTTGGGGCTAGCCCATTAAAATTTTTGTAAAAATTATAAGTTTGCCACTCCTCAAAGTTACTTAGGGCTAGCCCACACTAACCTATATAAGTAAAAATCATTTCTCTTCTTTGTTTTTCACCCTCACATGAAGAAATCTCTCATTCTTCTAAGTCCAAAAATCTAAACCTAACTTTGGAATTTGATAGTTGTGGTCCCAAGTGGAAGAAAATTTTGCTTTGGTGATTGTCCAACGAATATTCTTCTAGTATGTCTTCGACAACATATGATGAATCAGTTTTGTGATTGTCACAAAAAAATTAGTTTTATTTGACTATTGTAGGAGCGATGCATAAAATATGTTCGATGAAGAAGTCGGATCATGCAATCCATTAAATATGCACTCCGGTCCTTCCGAAGAACTTGTCGGTTGTTCCGAAGCACGTACGGTACATAAAATGACAACCCTAATTCGACAGTCATCGTGTAAGGACTGTATAAAATTTGACAGTCCTATATAAATATAGGACTGTCAATAATTCGATAGTCCTATATTAATATAGGACTGTCATAATTTCGATAGTCCTATATACTAAGTGGACTGTCAAAATAGTGACAGTCCTGAATCTTAAAGACTGTAAATTATTTGAACTGTCAATTATTTAAAGTTATTAAATTTTAGATTATTTTATATTAGTTATAGGACCAAGCTCGTACAGATGTTGTGGTATATCCTGCTATTGGGGTTGATGTGGAGGATATATTCTCAATGAATATTCAATTTGCATCCCAGAAAGAAGCATTAGATTGGTGCAGAGAAGTTGGAAGACGACATAATATAGTCATTGTTATTGCAAGATCCATCAGATCTCGGCTGGACCGAAAATATATAGAGCTGGGCTACAAAAGAGGAGGTGTGTTCAGGGAGCATCATAAAGAAATGGTGTTGTTGAAAAAAATCCTCAAGAAAAACGTCGGGACGAGAAAATATGGTTGTCCATTTAAGTTGTTGATTGTAAAAGTAGAAGATGTGAAATGGATAATCAAAGTTAAGAATGGAATACACAATCATCCTATTCCAGAGACATTTACGGGTCATGCCTACGTGGCACGGTTGAAGGAGGATGAGAGAAAGTTGGTTGAAGAAATATTCCTTTCCGGAGTTGCACCGAAGCAAATTTATTCTGCCGTGCGATAAAAAGAATATGGAAAGAAGTCAACCATGAGAACGATCTATAATAGTTTGGCGAGAGCAAAATATAATAGTATAAAAGGAAGAATGGCGATGCAGCAAGTATTGAAGTTGCTTGGGGAGCATCACTACGTGGTGTACTATATAAGACATCTACAAACTGATGAACTTCTTTCATTGTTTTGGGCTCATCCTGATTGCATACACTTGGCTCGGTCCTTCGCAGACGTGTTGGCCCTTGATTGTACATATAAGACCAACAAGTTCAAGATGTCTCTTTTTCACGTTGTTGGGTTTACGTCTACGGAAAAAATATTTTCAGTCGCTTTTTGTTTTATGAAGAGTGAGACAGTAGAGGATTACACTTGGGCATTGAGGAAACTACAATCCCTTTACACAGGATACAAAGAGCCCTCTATTTTTGTTACCGACATAGAATATGCGCTGATAAATGCTATAGATATTGTATTTCCTCATGTGCATAGACTACTATGCACTTGGCATATAAATCAAAATATCCAAGCTCCATGCAAGAAGAAATTTGAAAATGTGGATGGTAAAATCGATATGGTTCACTTTGAAGAATTCTACAGTGATTAGAGTCTTGTATGGCGAGCAAGTACTACAGACAGCTATGACATAGCATGGTACATGTTCAAACAAAAGTGGGAGACGAGTAACCCGACATGCATATCTTATATCAAAGATACTTGGCTAGAACCATATAAAGAACAATTCGTCTTAGCATAGACGAACATGGTGAAGCATTATGGCACAATCACTATGAACCGGGTCGAAGGATCACACTCAAGTTTAAAAAGATATCTACGGTCATCGGTCGATAATTTTGTCTCCATTTGACAATCGATTCATTTGATGATTATATCCACGGTGAATGAGATTGTAGCATCATTTGAGATGAGCCTCAATATTGCAAAGCATGAATACAAGCATAAACACCTCTTGGATGGTTTAATCCATGTAGTATCTCACAAGGCCTTGGGCTTATTATTTGAGGAGATTGGTTGGTCGAAGTCGATTGGTTATGATCCCGAGGTTTGCAGTTGTTCATATCGACATTCACTCGGCCTTCCTTTTGTACATGAGATTAACGAATATCATCGTCAATCGATACATATTCCAATAGATGTAGTTGATCAACGTTGGAGACAGCTGTCAATAATGTCGACGGTGGAAGTTTACGATAATTTTTTTCTTTGCCACAAGTAAAACTCCTGCATACAAGGTGGTGTGTCGCATCGAAACCGGAGAAAAGATCCATTGAGGTTAAAATCTAAGAAATTGCAATCCCGACAACAACTCGATTGCAAGAGCCATCTGTTGTTCGAACTTCTAAGGGAAGACCACACTCAAGAATGAGTAGAGCAAAAAAGAATGAGATGGAGTCAACTAAAAAAGATACATCCTTGTTTGAACATATTGAACGCAATTTAGAGCAAGTTGAGGCAAAGTCGGTTATCGAAAGTGTAGTATTTTCACAGAAAAAGAGTAAGCTTACTATTCGAAGGAGGAAGAAAAAGAAAACGAACGATGCAGTCACGGCGGAGGGTTTAGATAACTTCTTTGATTCATATAGTCTATACATTCTAAATTTTCTACCTGAGATACGGAATTTTATTTGATCTATTATTGATGTTCCTAAGGATGGCCATTGTGGATATCATACACTAGCAAGACATCTAGGCTATTCAGTTGAAGCAGGATGGAGACAGGTTAGGAAAGAGCTGTACGAGGAGTTGGAGTCTCGTCTACCCTTCTATAGGCAGATACTCGACGAAGAAATTGTTAGAGATTTGTTGGCAAGCATACCTTGTACGAAAATAGTTACCGGACCAGACCATTACATGGATGTCCCGCCTGCTGCATAGGTATTCTCTAATAGGATACCTATTATAATTATCTCACAAGGCATTAACAATACTTTCTTTCCAATGTGCGCTCCCCCGGCCGAACACAGACTATCCAATCTATGTTCGATAGGGCTTGTCGGACAATAGTTTGTCATTCCAAGGTTGATCGATCATTCTTCTATTCCTCCACCTTCTACGCTATGGTATAAACATGCACCAAAGGAAGCGATCGCATGGACGATACCCTACACGGATGCAATTACTGGATATAAGAAGATGATGAAGATGGAGGATCCAAAAATCTTGTCGAATGACTACTTTGATATTCTAATCGATTGATCCAAAAATTAGGACTGTCACAATCGCATGAACTGTATATTAAACTATATATTGTGCAATAAGCACTGTATGTTGAACTGTATATTGAACTGTATGTTGTGCAATGAAAGAAATCTGTATAAAACTAGAACTGTATATTGAACTGTATGTTGTGCAATGAGTCAAAATCTGTATAAAACTAGGACTGTCACAATCTGGACAGTCCCACAAGGTATGAGGACTGTCAAAATTGTGACAGTCCTAATTTTAACCCACTGTTTATTTTATATAAAACTAGGACTGTCAGGATTTTGACAGTCCCACAAGCAATGAGGACTGTCAAATTTTTGACAGTCCTAATTTTAACCCACTATCTGCACATTTATATATAAATCTAGGACTGTCGGAAATTCGACAGTCCCACAAGCTATGTGGACTGTCAAATTTTTCATAGTCCTAAATCTAACACACTAAAATTTTATGTAAAACTAGGACTGTCAGGATTTTGACAATCCCACAAGCTATGAGGACTGTCAAAATTTTCACAGTCCTAATTTGAACCCACTGTCTCTGCAAAATTTTATATAAAACTAGGACTGTCACAATTTTTACAGTCCTGATAGCTTACAGGACTGTCCAGAATTTGACAGTCCAAGTTTTTATCCACTGTTTATGCACATTTAACAACTGTATGTAGCAAACTTAAAACACAAATTGTAGCAAATTGTAACAACTTAAAACACAACCAATCAAAATATTTCAATAATACATAACCACTCAAAGTTTTCAAACTGTAAAGTTTTATATATCTCAAAACACAAATTTTAGCAAAGTTATAAAAATCTTGAAACATGGCCTAAACTTCATGCCGTCTCTTTGTACGTTGCTCTTTATTTTCCAAGAAAGGAAAATCTTCAGCGTTGTCGATTTATTGTAGCTCATCATTGATGGCCATATAATTCGTACCATGGCAACTTACGAGGCTTCTTCCCAACTTCTTCACTTTCCTAGCCTATTCATGAGAATTAAAAAAATAATTTGTTAGGTTATAAATATTTACACATATCAAACTGAAAGTGAAGAAGTTGGCTCACCATCTTGACTAATGCAGTATACAAGACAGATTTGGCCGGGAGATCTGATGGTACAAGCACAATATTGCCTCCGCATTTGAACAACATAGGTAGTCTGACACCAACGTAGTAGGCGAGGTAGTCGTCGTTACAATCTGTCATATTTACGGCTGGTTGCCGTTCGGTTTCTCTAATAACGTGACGTTGCCACTCAGTGAAGAAGTCTGAGACTCAGTTGAACGCCGCAGGAATATAGTTTAGCGGTTTTGTACCTCGCAGAGCAGTTATCATTTTCAATGTGCACTTTGGGACTGTTTGTACGTAGCCAAACTGACGGAGCACTCTATCAGGCATATAAGCCTCCTCGATTTTATGACAACTTATCAGACCGTGATATAAAGCGACTGGTTGCAATGGACGACTAGTTTGTCGTAAATCACGATATGGATCCCAAACAATCTGCAACGCATGAAATTTAGCATAACGTTATTTAGCATAGCGTAATTTAGTAAATTATTACCAAACATTAAAAAATTAGGTCTCAATTCACCTCTTCTATCGTCATATCTTCGAGTGCATTCCGTAGGGCGGCCAATATGTGTGGACGTTTGGCATCTTCCTTAGTTGGCTTCCATTTACACATTCTAGGAAGGTGCTCATCATACCCTCGGTTAAGTTTAGCCCGCTGCAGGATTGGAAAGTGCTCGTATATCCATGCCTTTACGTAACCAAGTTAAAAAAATATTAATCCAAAAATTAACAACAAATTTTTTAATTATGTATACAAATTGACAAAGATATATCTATACATGGAGTAGAGTCTGGCATCCGGATATTATCTTCGAACCGACGCGGGATGCCGCACCAAGCTCGCGGTAAAGGTATACGAGTATACCGCTTCCCCAAGATATTTGTTCCACCGTGTCTATGTTGTCCAAATTCAGGAGATATTTGGCATGTATGGACGTTCCAGACTTATCCGTAATGCCGACAGCCCCTAAGATGAACTGCATATATCCACGGGCCACATTATCGCTATTATCCACTTCGGGGTCCGGATCAGCGAATATCTCCTCCAAATATTTTAAATGAAGTCCGTACAACTTCTTGAATTCTCGAAGGGTGGTAAAACTAGTGGCATCAACTCCCAGACACCCTGATACATAATCTATGATATGGTCGTAAAAGTTGATGCTCGATTCGTCAAAAGTGTGATTCATCATGACTTGATCATCAATCCTAAGTCCCAATATATGATGGACGTCATCAAGGATAATCGTCAACTCCCCGTTTGGTAGATGGAAAGTGTTGGTTTCTGGATGCCATCGTTCTACAAATGCTGATATCAGTGCATTATCCACCGTCGTATATGAATAGTTACCCAAATATTGTAAACTAGTGGGAATAATTTTAGCCTTCACATCATCTCCCAATAATTCAAACCTCCATGTATTGCATTTTTTGCCGTGGTTGATCACCGTTAACATACGAGAACTCTCCTGAAAAGTAAACAATTGGATGAACTTATACCTATATATAAAATATACTTATCTACAAATAATTGGATGAACTTAGGACTTACAACTATATATAAAATTATCATAACGTAATGTACTTACCGGATTATTCCATATTTGCTATGCAATATGGTTCTCGATCGACGGCAACATAGAGCAACCGTTTGGACGAGTCTCGACTGGACTATCTGGCTGCTGAGAGGGTCCTGAACCATCAGTAGCCTAGTTTTTGAGGGTTTGTGGGAGAGTCTCGACAGGACTATCTGCATGCTGAGAAGGTCCTGAACCATCAGTTGGCCGATTTTGGACATTTGGTATGTCCTCATCGGAGGAGGAAGAAGAACCAGAAGTACTAGGAGGAGTACGTCTCTTCGAACGAGTGACAGTCCTCTTCGTCAGTCGATGTTTTCTAACTTCAGGGCGCGTCTCGGGGTCACGGATAGTAAGAGCTGGTTCAATAGTACGCTGAACATTGCGTTCCTTACGCATTGACGCAGTGGCCGTCTTCTTACGATATCTTCATCCTCAGTGCCCTTTCGAGGGACGTGACTATAAGACCAAAAAAAATTAATTTTAACATCCTAAATTAATTTAACATTCAGGACTGTAGAAATTTCTACAATCCTATATGTATATAGAACTGCAGAAATATTCACAGTCTAAATTATACAGTACTGTTGAAATGTCTACAGTCCTTTATACATATAAGACTGTAGAAATTTCTACAATCCTCAATCTATATAGGACTGTAGAAATTTTTACAGTCCCGAATGATTCTGCTCGATACATTCGACGAATGTTAAAATTGTATGCCCTAAAATCGGGTACGAGCATCAAGAAAAACGTTCAGACTACATCCTAAACTACATTCAGGACTTGTATGTCCTCATTTTAAGAATGGAAAGAACCATTGAAAATATACGAAATGCAATAGAAATTTTTAAAAATTTTGGAAAATTTTGTAAATCCAGTAGAACAAGGAGAGGAAAGAATTGTACCTTGATTCTTTCGAGACTTTGGGAGCCATCGACAAGGAGTAGGAGGAAGAAGTGGAGGAGGACGCCTCCGACAAGAAAGGGAGGAGGGGGGAGGGCTTCGTTGGAAGTTTGGAGGATTTGGGAGGAGAGTTTAAAGTTTGGACTAATATGAGTAAACTTTTGGACTAGTATGAGTAAACTTTATTCATTAATGGACTAGTCCCAATCCTGAACTAGTTTTAAGTAAACTTTGTAGTGTCCTTATCAACAACCTTTACAAAACAAAAAGGAACTTGATTTCTTCCCAAATGGGCCCACAAGGAGCTATTTATTGAAGACAAATCCCCAAAGGTTGAAAATCCATCGCACCTGCCACGAGCACCTGCCACGAGCCAAAGTAGCTGTAGCATTTTGTTACATATACCACCTCCCCTTGAGTCTGTCCAACAACAAAGATCTTTGGAGCAATGGCCGCCTCCCTCCTCCTCCAAAACCCTAACTCCTTCAAGAACCCTAACCCCCTCCTGACCACCTCCAGATCCACTCCTCCTTTCAACCTCAAGAAACACGTCTCAATCATCTCCTCCTCCTCCGCTTCTGCCGCCATCACCTCTCCTCCCACCGCCTACCGCCGCCCCGTCTTCAACTTCGCCGCTGGCCCCGCCACCCTCCCCGAGTCCGTCCTCCTCAAGGCCCAGTCGGAGCTCTTCGACTACCGGGGCTCCGGCATGAGCATCATGGAGGTGTCCCACCGCGGCAAGGAGTTCGACCACGTCATCAAGACCGCCGAGTCCGACCTCCGCGACCTTCTCTCTGTCCCGGACGACTACTCCGTCCTCTTCCTCCAGGGCGGCGCCACCACCCAGTTCTCCGCCGTCCCCCTCAACCTCTGCCCCTCGCCCTCCGCCCCCGCCGACTTCATCGTCACCGGATCCTGGGGCGACAAGGCCTTCAAGGAGGCCTCCAAGTACTGCTCCCCCAACCTCGTGTGGTCCGGAAAATCCAACAAATACACCGACATCCCCGACACCTTCGCCAGCAACCAGAACCCTGACGCCGAGTACCTCCACATCTGCGCCAACGAGACCATCCACGGCGTCGAGTTCAAGTCCTACCCCGTCCCGAAAAACAAGAACTCCCTCCTCGTCGCGGACATGTCCTCCAACTTCTGCTCCAAGCCCGTCGTCGTCTCCGACTTCGGACTCATCTACGCCGGCGCCCAGAAGAACATCGGGCCCTCCGGGGTCACCATCGTCATCGTCCGCAGCGACCTCCTCGGCGCCGCCCAGCCCGCCACCCCCGTCATGCTCGACTACAAGATCCACGCCGACGCCGCCTCCCTCTACAACACCCCGCCCTGCTTCGGGATCTACGTCTGTGGCCTCGTCTTCGCCGACCTGCTGGCCCAGGGCGGCCTCGCCGAGATCCAGAGGAAGAACGAGGAGAAGGCGGGGCTGCTTTACGGCGAGATCGACGGCAGCCGCGGGTTCTACGTCTGCCCCGTGGAGAGGTCGGTGAGGTCGCTGATGAACGTCCCCTTCACTCTCCGGAGGTCGGACCTCGAGAAGAAGTTCATCGAGGAGGCGGCCAAGGAGGGGATGGTCCAGCTCAAGGGGCATAGGTCCGTTGGCGGGGTCCGCGCTTCCATATACAATGCCATGCCGCTGGCCGGAGTGGAGAAGCTGGTTGCGTTCATGAAGGATTTCCAAGCAAGGCATCCATAGTATTATGATTGCATTTCTCCCAGTACTATGCGTTTATTTTGTTCTCGATGACAGTATGGTTTGGATTTCTTATTCCTTGTTACTTTACTTCTAGTACTAGTACTAGTACTAGTTGTCTTTCTCGTGTCATTTCTCTCTTCAATTGTTGCTATCAAGTGCCTGATAACTCCAAATTAGGTGCCGGTGCTACCTATATAAAGTGGTTGCAGAATAATTTTGGCTATAGTATTGTTTATGGCCCAAATTAAAACATTGGATTCATAAATTTATTTGTCTATTCTTTGGAGCGGAAACACGCTAGCAACATTTGTTTTTACTTGGTCAATCGGTGGTTGTGAATTGTATAGCATATTTCCATCATTTCTACTACTTGTAGGAATAGTGTTGAAGGATGATATCCTAGACAGATAGTTGGTCGATAAGCGATGGCTACAATGATCAACTATTTTAATCTTTTTTTTTTTGCTAATCTGTCACACGCCCGTACAATTTTACACCTGATTATGAATAGAGATTGTTCATATGGATTATAGGAGTCCAAAGCTTTTTAAGTTTGTACGTTGATCCAGTTGTAACGGAGTTCTAAGTTACCTATCAAAAACAGCTCAAAATAGTTCATTTAGGTCAAGTTATATTATATTTGGAACATCCAGACTTGGAAAACATTTCCCTTTTATGTGGAAGAAATTTCTAGGTAGCTTGTGTAGGATGTATATTGGGCACCCCAACTGAATTAGTAAAAAAAAGGAATATCTATAAATATGAATAAAGTCGTGTTCTGTATGTTGTTCTGGTTACTTACTCTATTTCTCCCTCTCTTGGTGAAAGGGCTAATTGAGCATATCAAATTTTTTTTTTTTTACGTGTTACTGTCTTCTGTGCCTTGTCGATCAGATTATATATGATTTACCTTAATGTAATTGTGTTTTCTCCTATTCCTGGGGTAGAAAAAAGAAATTAACTCAATTATTGGAGTTCTGTGAAGTACAAATGGAGAATGATTTGGTGTTATTTGTTTTGGTTGCTAGAAATAGGATAAAAAAGAAATTAACATTACCCCAAGTGAATATGGCCGGGTGTTCTAGTTAGGTAGTAGTCTTTGGTCCTGTATGAGTGTATACTGTATGAGTGTATACCAAGTTTCCAGTATCATAATCAGTATCCAACACTTCCTATGAGTATCAGGAATTGTCAGTATCCAATATCAGGAATTGTCAGTATCCAACACTTCCTATGAGTATCGGCAGTTTTTGATCGAAGTATCATATTTTTTTGGTACCAGAAAACAAATAATTATTAATAAATTATTAAAAATCTAGAAAAAATATTTTAAACATTTAGGCACAATTTAAAGTGTTTTCTATGTTGCTTCTTATTAGTTTTGAAATTAAATGAAATAATAGTCATATTTGCTAATTGGTTTGTCTGTGATCGGTAAGTTTTCTTCATTTATATACTTTTACAACCTGATTATGTTTTTATTAACCCTTGCTGATTGGTCTTTTTCGTGTAATTTCTTTGTCGAATTGACTAGGAAAGAGAAGCCAATGTGGGTATTGGTCATTATTGTAGCTGGCGGTATCAGCTAATCGTATTGGTATTATTAGCCGATACTGCAAACTTTGGTGTATACCCAAAGAAAAAGTTAGCATTGTTACTCTCGAGACTTAATCAGAGATGGTAGAACCAGAAGTTGAAGTCGAGATCAGGAGTTCACACAAAAGTTCCTTCACTGATGTACCCTGATACTATCGAACAACTAATAATATGATTCTGATTACAACTTGCTAACAAGATAACAAAAGAATCATAAAAAATAAACTCCGTGTTCTTCCTTGCAATCGTAGTTGCAGACGGACATAACAGAGTTACAACATGAAGAAGAGAAAAGGAAGAAGAATAAGAAATTCTACTTGCTAGGGTGATGAAGATCTCGTTGCTCAAAGCAATATTCGTCCCACACGATTTGCTTACAGGAACCAGTAAGTTCACAAAGAACTTCTGGAATGCTCGCTGTCACCTCCTGCTTGAACTCGCACGAACTTACTAGACTTTAATGCAGGTAGCAAGAACTCTTTTTGTCTCCTCTATTTCAAATTAAGTCCTCAATGGAGGCACGAAGAGAGTATTTATAGGGGAGCCAGGCCGCCCATTGGTTATGGAAATATAGAAACAAAATAACAACAAATCCTACAAAGATATGCACGAATTAATTCAAATCCCACAAAAAAACGGATCTGAATAACTGACCATATCTTTCCATAACCGCTCAAATATATACGATAGTAGTGGCCACGCAATCAACCGCTCATGCAGCAGCGCATGCACTCGTGCATAACTGAGCACATGAGGCATCAAAATGTGCACAATCGCCATGAGCCGATGCTAAGTGCAAAGTGCGCCAACAAATCGCCACTTTGCTCACTTGAGCTCGAGTTCGAGTCGCTTTGGGGCTTAGCTCCTATGGAATAAATTCCAAGAACATGACAAAAAGCATAAATGCTTTCAGTGAGGAGTTAATCATTTTTTCTCCTAAAAAAAATATCTCCACATGGCACCCATGTGCCCTACCACATCACATGTGCACACCACAACTCATACAAAGTATTATATTGAGATACCCACTTGATGGTGTAGCCAATATGGGACTATTTTTCTTAGTCTAAAGGAAACAACACCAACAATCCCCCATATATCTTAATATATGGGTTGAGCATTCCCCACAGTGACTGTCCATCATGCATTAGGATAGATGTCTCTTCGACTTGAATCTTTCCGTATGGGTCAAATAACATTATGATACAAGAATGTACTAGGTCTTGAATTCTGCACCATAGCTGCAATTCTTCCTACTCACACAATTACATTAGCTGTGCTTACTGTTGC
Source organism: Iris macrosiphon (assembly GCA_036927795.1). Taxonomy (NCBI): domain Eukaryota; kingdom Viridiplantae; phylum Streptophyta; class Magnoliopsida; order Asparagales; family Iridaceae; genus Iris; species Iris macrosiphon. The sequence goes on along the minus strand of JAYESA010000002.1, from coordinate 89,495,847 downwards.
ACATTAAAGGCCATGTGCACACCTGGTTTCGGTATATGTATCTTGGGTGTCTACAAGTTTACCCTCAAGAGACGACATATATCTCTTTCTATACACTCTAGGTGAGTTATTTTAAAGTGTCCTTGGCATGTAGCCTTGTGCTTCTTTGTGGTGCTACTCCGCTATGACATGGCCCAAAGTTGAGGTCACACCTTATTGTGGTGTCATCCACTGTAGCATGAGGTTCCAGCCTCTTTGTAGTGCCAAACTATCCAGCATGAAGCCTTCCGCTTCCTTGCGGTGTTACGCCGCTGTGACATGGCTCGCATAGCCGAGGCTTTACCCTCTCTAGGTACCTCTTGGTGGTGTCACACCACTGTAACATGAGTTCACCAGCCTCTTTGTAGTGCTGCTTACCACTTTTTATTTTACAACATTAGGCCAACTTCCTATATGCGGTGCTACGCCGCTATGACATGGCTCACGAAGCCGAGACATTATCCTATCGAGGAACCTCATGGTGGTGTCACCCACTGTATTATGGAGTCCTCTGCTCCTATGTAATGTTGTGCTACCTTGATTCCTGTAGAGCACGTCGGACAATCCAAATGTCCTAGAACTTATTTAGGCGTCTAAGTCATCCTCCCACAGGACATTGTTCTACTCAGAGAACAAATAGCAGACAACAGTAGTTCTGGGTCCGTAACCCCTTAATATCTCAAAGGACTACCTATTGTTCCTGATATTCTCTCAGTCAATGATCATTCTTTGAACCAAAAGCTAGATGCCTAGTAGATTTCTCTTTGAACTAATAACATAAAATTTTATGGTATAATTACAAAGACAGAATATCATAATGTCTTCAGGCCCATTTTAATTGATGTCCTCGACCAGCTGGCACTTGAGACCTTTGGTGAACGGATCAGCCAGATTTTTCTGGCTCCGAACATTGATCACGGCAATAACTCTAGTCTTCATAAGATCATTCACTGTTCTATGCCTCAGGCACACAGTCCTCTTCTTACCATTGAATATGTTATTTGATGCCACTGCTGCAGTCGCCTGGTTGTCGCAGTATATCGGTACCGCCGGAATCTGCACATCAACTACTGGAAGATCATACATGAGCTCCCGAAGCGACTCTGCTTCATTCTCTGTAGTCGTTAGTGCATATAACTTAGATTTCATCGAGGAATGAGAGAGCATTGTCTGCTTCTTCGACTTCCAGGATATTGCAGCTCCACCCATGGAGAAGACGTATCCTCTTGTGGACCTTTCGCTCTCTACTTCTGAATACCAGCTTGCAATACTGAAGCCTTCCACTACTGTCGGATACCCGTTGTAGTACAGTGCATAATTCTGAGTCCTCTTGAGATATCTCATCACTCTCTTCACATCTTTCCAGTGCTCAACACCTGGATTGCTTGTGAACCGACTCAACATCCCTACAACGAAAGCTATCTCAGGCCTTGTGACAGTTGTTGCATACATCAAACTCCTGATGACACTTGAATACTCCAGTTGCTTGACACATTCTCTCGGATTTGGCTTTATCTTCTTGTCACATATGTACGGAGTATCGATCCCTGAAAGATCCTGATATCTATAGCGTGTGAGAATCTTCTCAATATAATGAGACTATGACAATGCCACTCCAGTGTCCGTCCGAATGATCTTTATCCCCAGGATAACATTAGCTTCCCCTAAGCCCTTCATACTGAACTTAGATGTGAGAAACTTCTTTGTCTCAGTGACACGTGCTAGATCCGTACCTAGAATCAGCACGTCGTCCACGTATAGACAAACGATGACTTCTCTCTCGTCAGCGAACTTTGTATAAACACACTTGTCTGTCTTACTGACCCTGTAGCCGTTTGATCTTATAACTTTATCAAACTTCTCATGCCACAGCTTGGGAGCTTGCTTCAGACTGTATAATGGTTTCACCAACTTCCAGACTTTGTCTTCAAGGCCCTTGACGATGAAGCTTTCTGGCTGTTGCATGTAAATCTCTTCGGTCAATTCACCATTCATGAATACTATTTTCACATTCATCTGATGTATAACTAGCTTATGAATTGCATTTATAACAATCAACATCCTGATGGTCGTCGTTCGTGCTACTGGAGCATATGTGTAGAAGTAGTCGGTCCCTTGCTTCTGAGAAAATCTCTTGGCTACCAGCCTTGCCTTGAACTTGTCAACAGTTCCATCGGCCTTCATCTTCTTCTTGAAGATCCACTTGGATCCGATTGGTTTAGCTCCTTCAGGTAGATCGACCAACACCCAAGTGTTCTTGGTTCTTCGAGTTCTGGTTAGAACGTTGTCTCATGAATGACAACTTTTTCTTGGACCACATCTTCATTGGAAGCATTAGCCTCCGTTGCACTCGCATTATTTTGCGGAATGTCCTCGATAACAACATTCTTGTGTCTTACAAATTTATCTTCGAAGAATTCTACGTTGTGAGATTCAATAATATAGTTAGACTCGATATCAAGGAACTTCCGGGCATCACTCTTTTCAGCATATCCCAAGAATATATCTTTTGTAATCCTTGTACCCAGCTTCTGAATCTTCAAGTCCGGAAGCTTCACATATACCAGACAGCCCCACACTCGAATGTCATTCATGTTGGGTCTGACTATGAACCAGAGTTCATGATGAGTGACATCGGAAGTTGCGTATGGCACTCTGTTCAGAATAAACGAAGCCGTTAGCGCAGTTTCTCCCCAAAAGCAGTTTGGAAGACCCGCAGTGAATGACATAGAGTTCATCATCTCTATCAATGTCCTGTTCTTCCTTTCTGCTACTCCATTTGATTGAGGATAATACGGATCAGTTGTCTTATTGACGATTTTATGTTCTTTGCAGAACGATACGAATTCAATAGACCTATACTCTCCACCTCGATCACTTTTGAGTCTCTTAAGTTATCCAGTTTGACATTCAGCTTCAGCCCTGAACTCCTTAAACTTATCGAATACTTCATATTTAGACTTGACCAGATAGACTAACGCATACTTTGAGTAGTCGTCGATGAAAGTAATGGAATACTTCATCCCGACCTTTGTGGAGAACTGTTTGAAGTCACAGATATCTGAGTGCACAAACTCCAAAAGATATGTACTTCGGTTTACTCATTTGAACGATTTTTTTGTGATCTTTGTCTGCGCACAGACCTCACACTTCTCTACCTCCTTATCCCTATATTTGGAGATAAACCCTAGACTAGACATCTTGTTTATCCTTTTACAATGAACATGTCCTAGTCTATTATGCCATAACTCAAGAGAATAACTAGAAGAAGAGACTGCATTAATGGTAATGCCAGAAGTTACAAGTTAAAGTTTAAACATTCCCTCGGTACAGAAAGTCTTTCCGAAGTATGTTCATTTATAGGACATCACCATCAAACCCGCAAGTGGTTTGGTGAAAAACCAACCAAGGGTGAATAACCTGCAAATGGTGAATAACCAACAAAGGGTGAATAACCCACAACCAAGGGTGAATAACCTGAACAAGATGATAACCACCACCCAGGTCTTTCCCGTTCTAGAAGACAATTTGCTAATGTCCTAGTAAAAGACTAGTGTAATAGAACTTTGAAAATAGAAGCATGGGATATCTTCAACAATTGTTACAGAGCCCTTCAGTCGGCTGATATTAAAACAGCCAGCTATTGGCTTTCACAGGTTGAAAGACTTTTTCTTAATGAGGAACACAGAGCCAAACTCTTGAAGCAAAGTTAAACAATGCAACAGAAAGGTTGAATGATTTGGTAACCTATTATTCTACATCAAAATCCAAAGCCCTTGATGTAAGAGAGAAATCTCTCTTTTTGGATACCAAATCTGATGATTTAAAAATGATTCTCCAGAAGCTTGAAACAAAAGATATGGTCAATATCAAAATGCAAGAGTTTGTGGATCTTCTTAAGTTGGCACAAATTCAGAATGAACAAGTACATGAGCAGCTTTGTAAATATTTTTTTAGTCTAAACATATTACTAGATACCGAGGTAGAAAGCTAAATAGCTATACAAGTGTGAAGCTAGTACTGAAAATTTTCTTGGTCTTCTTAATTATGGAAGAAAATTTATTCCGTATATTTTTGCAAAGATTGAAAACACTGATGTCTGGTTCTGCCGGAGGCATGGCTTCCTGAACCAAATACTAATTATGACTGGGAGTTCGGGTTATGTCGAGCCCAATGACCTGTTTTATTCCCCCGAGAGAAAGGCATAATGTCCCTCTTTGTTGCACTTAAAACATTTACAACCCTTTCTGAATTTCTTTCGTTTAACAAATTATTTGTTCTTATCATCTTTATTTTCATATTTAAACTTCTTTTTGAAGTTTGGCCTCTACTTTCTCCTTGTAATTTTATATTTGGCTTTACCCTTTCTCTTAAAGGTTTTATGTTTCTTATTCCTTCCACCATATTCTGTAGGACAACCCTTTCTTGAATTTCTTTCGTTTAATAAATTATTTTTTCTTATCATATTTATTTTCATATTTAAACTTCTTTTTGAAGTTTGGCCTCCACTTTATCCTTTTTATTTTATATTTAGCTTTAGCTTTTCTCTTAAAGGTTTTATATTTCTTATTCCTTCCACCATATTCTGGAGGACACCCAAATTAAAGTACATGAGCTTTACCTTAATACTAAAAATCCGGAATAATATGAAGGAGTTATTTCGGATATTTGTGTTATGACTGTGGCATCACATTCAACGAAGTTCCAGGCCGTTTTTAGATTCAGAATATGGGCAATTTGGGAGGAACGCCAGCATATCAAACTATTCCCTTCAGCACAAATCTGAAAATTACAGAAGGTGACCGAGGATCCTTGCCTATCCTATGAGAAGTTTCAAAAACATAACTTCTCAGAAGAACGAGAAAGAAAGATGGCGGCTGATGAATTTTTTCTAGATTAGCTATTATTAGTTTGGAGAGAATGGGGCAGTTGTAGCAACTCAAAATAATTTACTTGTTGATTATATTTCTCGCAACCAGGAATATGATGACAGGTATAGGACTAAGACCAATTTTTTAATAATCTTGCCTTGGGGGATTTGGTTTGCTAGCATATGATAACAATAGGGAAGAACGAGAAGGTTATGTCGAGCCTAGTGATCCAGAGGACGACATTGCTGGTATGGAAGGGAGCACATGAAGCGTGGTGGACCTATTCCCGGCAATCCCAATGAAGATAAGATTTAAAGAAGTAATAAAGTTGTATAAAAAAAGACAACCAGTAATGTCACTAACACAATTTCTAGGAAGGGTATTTTGGTCATTTCATAATTAATTAATTATTGTGCATATTGTATATTTATTTATTATATATTTAATTATTGTTAGATGTTAGTTTTGATTTTGGACTTGTGTTAGTGGACCTAACTAGATTAGACTAGACTCATAGACCAACATTAATTCTAGTTAGATTGAGCCCAACAATCAAGCCCATTCATTAGGAGGATGACTTAATTAGTTAAACCAAATAGATTAGAACCTTCCTTCCTTATTTAATTCTTTTATGACAATCCCCAAGGGGTATTGTAGACTTTTCATAGTGACTTGGAGAAGGGGGTAAGGCCAGCCACAAGGGAGGAGGAGAGAGACTCTCTTTCTTCATCCATTCATCTCATTTATAGATCTAGAATTTTTCTCTTCCAAAATCCTTCATCCCTACACAAATTTCTACCCAAATTCTCTTCCAATTCCTTCTCTACTCACCATTAGAGGCTATTGGAACAAGGAGGAGGCAATGATCTATAAGGAGGAGGAAGGAGCACAAGTTGAAGGCTCTTGACACTCAATTGGAGACTTGCATTGGGAATCCATCTTCCAATAGGTATAATTCAGTTTTCTCTCTCTAGTTAGACTCTAAATCTGTAGTTTAGTCATTAGAAATCCTTCCATGACTAAGGCTACCCATAGGAAGTGGAATTAGGTTCATAGGAGGCCTATGAAGAAAGTTATGTGGTATTTTGTATCAATTTTGGGAGAATTCCGAGATTGGCACATCTTGTATTTGTCAATAGGTCAATTAGATCTAATTGATAGGTGTTTGGTTGTATGAGGCTAGTATCGTGTCCACAATTGGATACGTGTAGGCCGTATCATGACAATTTGACGTTACGGATTGATTTGGGGGTTTTCTTCTGACACGGGGGTTGAGCATGTCATAATTTGACACGGACACGTAGTGGTATAGCTAGCACTTTATATGACTCTTAATTATGATATTGGACTTGCCTGTGTCCTTCGGGATGCAATTGGTGTGGTGTTGGGGCCGTATCGCAAGCGTATCACAAAATGAGTGTGATACGGGGGTGATGCACTCATTGTGTTTGAATTAATGCTTTGTATTCCATTGTACATTAAGTGTTAGTAGGTTATATAGCTATTTTGCTTATACTACGTATATATATATTTATTTGATGATATTTATATACATCACTAGTTATTTGCATAGTTATATACATTATGCATTTTGTGCTAAGAAGAGTGTGGTTACTATGTTGACTGTCATTGCTATAGGTATATATAAGGGTAGATATATTAGTAGTTGGGTTGTATACTCTAGTTTTGAGTTATGTAAGTGAGGCAAGGTAGAGGAGGGAAACTCGGGCCTGTGCACTTGGTGCACAACTAGAGAGCAGCAGCACATAACCAGTGAGAGCAGCAGCAGCAGCAACTAGCAGCAATAGCAGCAGCTAGCGAGAGCAGCTGTAGCAGTAACTAGCAGCAGCAACAATAGCATCTAGTGAGAGTAGCTGCAGCAACAACTAGTGAAAGCGGCAGCATTACAATGAGGGGGAGCAACAATAGATAGTATTCAAATACTGAAAAGGGGGGCTAGGGTTATGCCCAGTTGCAGGCTCAACAACAGTAGCAGCAGGTTAGCATATTGGATGTATGTTGGTGTGATGTTTAACTGTTAGCTATGTTAATATGTATTAGAGTAGTTAGCCAATTGTTATGATAGTTAGTTAAGTTAGTTAATATTGTTAGTTATATATATATATATATATATGCACTGGTTAGCATAAGTATTAGTATTGGTTAATATTATTTCTAGTTTACCTTGAGTTATACCAAGGTAATGAGAGTTGAGGTATCCTGGGATATTGTTATTG
>JAYESA010000002.1:89466221-89473721 GCA_036927795.1 Iris macrosiphon | reverse complement strand
CAAGTGAAAGCCGAAAGGCAGAGGCCAGGTGGATTACTTCAGGTATTACCCATTCCAGAATGGAAATTGGAGCACATTACTATAGATTTTGTGTCCGGACTTCCATGATCTCTAAGAGGGAAAGGCGCAATTTGGTTCCTCGTTGACAGGTTGACCAAGTCGGCTCACTTTTTGCCTTTCAAGGTGGGTTTATCTATGGAGAAGCTGGCAGAGATGTATGTAATGTAGATCGTCAGGATACATGGGATTTTTGTCAGCATAGTCTCAAATCGGAATAGTCGTTTCACTTCTCATTTATGGAGGAGTTTACAGGTAAGTTTGGGCACTACATATCATCCCCAGACAGATGGCAGTCAGAGAGGACCATTCAGACTCTCGAGGATATGCTACGCACCTGTGTACTAGATTTCAGGAGATCTTGGGAGGACCATCTCCATTTGGTAGAGTTTGCTTACAACAACATCTACCAGGCTAGTATAGAGATGTTACCATTTGAGGCTCTGTACGATCGGAGATGTCGTACTCCCTTGTCGTGGGACGATGTTGGAGAAAGAGCTTTGCTAGGGCTAGAGATGGTTGTGGATCCAGCGAAGAAGGTTAAGTTGATGAGAGACAGACTTCGAGTGGCATAGGACAGACAACGGTATTGGGTCGATAGCCACCTGAGACCTTTGGAATTTGAGGTATAGTTTTAGATTTTTTTGTTTTGTGCTTGATATTGGTTGTTTGTTATAGATTAAGTTCTTAAGGTTGTGTTTTGTTCTAGGTTGGTGGTCTAGTATTTTTGAGGATTTCTCTGACACGAGATACGATTCATTTCGGTGGAGGCGGGAAGCTTAGTCCGCGATTCATTGGACCCTTCAGTATTCTTGAGAGGGTCGATGCAGTTGCTTATAGACTAGACTTGCCACTTGCATTGGGGGGAGTACACAACGTATTTCACGTGTCGCAGTTGAGACGGTACGTGGCGGGTCCTAGTCACGTATTTAATCACTCAGAGATAAAGGTGGGCCATACTCTTAGCTATCCAGAGTAGCTAGTTGATATTCTGGATCGAAGAGAGTATGCGCTGAGGAACCAGACCATTCCCTTGGTATGCGTCGCGTGGAGACATCACTCTCCGAGTGAGTCTACCTGGGAGAGGGAGGATGAAATACGAGAGTGTTAGCCATATTTTTTTGTAGCTTGAGGTATGTTCTTTCTTGATTCTGTTTTGTTTTTTGGGGGTAGTTTCGTCTTTGAATTTTGTTGAAGAAATTATTTTAAGGGGTGTAGACTTGTCACTACCATATTTTCTAGGAAGGATATTTTGGTCATTTTATAACTAATTAAATATTGTATATGTTGTATATTTATTTATTATATTATTTAATTATTGTCAGATGTTAGTTTTGATTTTGGACTTTAGTTAGTGGATCTAACTAGATTAGACTAGACTCATAGATCAATATTAATTCTAGTTAGATTAAGCCCAACAATCAAGCCCATTCATTAGGAGGATGACTTAATTAGTTAAACCAATTGGATTAGAACCTTCCTTCCTTATTTAATTCCTTCATGACAAGCCCCAAGGGGTATTGTAGACTTTTTATAGTGACTTGGAGAAGGGGGTAAGGCAGGACACAAGGGGGGAGGAGAGAGAGACTCTCTCTCTCTCTCTCTCTCTCTCTTTCTCCTCATCCATTCATCTTATTTTTAGATCTAGAATTCCTCTCTTACAAAATCCTTCATCCCTACATAAATTCTATCCAAATTCTTTTCCAATTCCTTCTCTACTCACCATTGGAGGCTTTTGAAACAAGGAGGAGGCAAGGATCTACAAGGAGGAGGAAGAAGCACAAGTTGAAGGCTCTTGGCACTCAATTGGAGCCTTGCATTAGGAATCTATCTCCCAATAGGTATAATTTAGTTTTCTCTCTCTAATTATACTCTAAATCTATAGTTTAATCATTAGAAACCCTCCCATGTACTAAGGCAACCCATATGAAGTGGAATTAGGTTCATAGGAGGCCTATGGAGAAAGTTATATGGTATTTTGTGTCAATTTTGGGAGAATTCAGAGATTGACACATTTTGTGTTTGTTAATAGGTTAATTAAACCAAATTGACATGTGTTTGGTTGTATGAGGCTAGTGTCGTATCCACAATTGGATATGTGTAGGCCATATCACAATAATTTGACGATACAGATTAATTTGGGGGTTTTCTTCGACACGGGTGTCACTACCGTATTTTCTAGGAAAGAGTATTTTGTTCATTTCATAATTAATTAAATATTGTACATATTGAATATTTATTTATTATATTATTTATTTATTGTTAGCATGTTAGATTTATTTTTGGACTTGTGTAGCGGACCTAACTAGTTACAATAGATCCATGGACATAACATTTAATTTAGTTAGATTTGAGCCCAACAATTGAAGCCCATTTATTAGGAGGATATTAATTATGTTAAACTCATTAGACTAGAACCTTCTCTCCTTAATTAATTTCTTCATGAGAGGCCCCAAGGAGTATTTTAGACTTTACATAGTAGCTTGAGGGAGGAGGCAAGTGAGGCCTATATAATGGGAATAAAAACTTTGTCTCTCTTCATTTTTCATTCCAAATCTAGATCTATAATTTTTCTTAACCAAATTCTATCAAATTTCTACCAAATTTTATCCCAATTCCTTTCCAAATCACCATTGGAGGCAAGCAGAGTAAGGATCTAGAAGGAGGAAGCAAGGATCTACAAAGAGGAGCAAGGATCTACAAGTTGAAGGCTCATTTCATCTAAATTGAAAGTTTCATTGGGAATCCATCTCCCAATTGGTATAATTCAGTTTTTCTCCTTAATTTAGGTTCTTAATCTGAGATTTAACTATGAGAAATCAATTCATATGCATAGTCTACCCATAGAATTTGGTTTTGTGTTCATAGGAGGCCTATTGAGAAAGTTATGGTATTTTTTGTGTCAATATTTGGAGAATTCCGAGATTGACATTTGTTGTGTGTGTCAATTGGTCCTATAGATCAATTTGGCATGTGCTTGTGTGTTTGGGGCTAGTGTCGTATCCGTAATTAGGTACGTGTAGGTCGTATACCAATAATTTGGTGATACGTGTTGATTTGGGTGTTTTTCCTCCAATACGGGGCCTTGAGCATGTCATATTTTGACACGGACACGTAGATTTGTGTTTGACTCTTCGTATTGTTCATAAATAATATATTAGACTTGCTCGTGTCCTTCGGGGTACGTTTGGATGTGTGGTTGACTTGTGTCGCAAGCGTATTCTAGATCTAGTGGGATACGGGTGTGATACGCTCCATGTGTTGTGCAATTTAATTCTAGATCTATTTCTCATTTGTTCTTAGTCTTTGTGATATATAATTATATGTATATATATATATGTGTGTATATATATATATATATATATATATATATATATATATATATATATATTGTTATATATATATTGTTATATATATATATATATATATATATATATATATATATTTATGTATTAGTATATCATAGATCTATGTATCTATTTTACCTATGTGTATATATATATTTATGTAGCTATTCTTCTACATATGTAAGAGCTATTAATTATGGTAGTATATATATATATAAATATTATATTATATTATATTATAGTATATATATATATATATATATATATATATATATACTTATATGTTATGTTATATATATATATATATATATATATATATATATATATATATATATATATATATATATATATATATTTGTATGATTATATATATATATATATATATATATATATATATATATATATATATATATATATGTGTGTGTGTGTGTGTGTGTGTGTGTGTGTGTGTGTGTATGTATTAGTGATATTATAGATATAGATATATATATATATATATATATATATATATATATATATATATATATATATATATATATATATATATATGTTACTATATGTGTGTATGTTGTACTATATGTAATATTGGGGAGATGTATATACATATATATAGTTGAGCATGTGTATATATATAAATATATGTAGTTATTATAATATATATTAGTATATATATGGTGTATGTTATTATATAAGAGAGGGAGGGAAACAACGCTTATCGCAACAACAGCAGGGCAACATTATCGACAGCAACAATTGCCACTACAACAGCAACAGTAATCGCAACAACAGTATGGCAGCATTAGCGACAACAACAATTGCCGCTACAGCAACAACAGTAATTGCAACAGCAGCTGGGCAGCATTAGCGACAGCAACAATTGCCGCAACAAGCAGCATCAGTAATTGCAACAACAGTAGGGCAGCATTAGCGACAACAACAATTGCCGCAACAGCAGCAGCAGTATTTGCAATAGCAGCAGGGCAACGTTAGCGACAGCAGCAGCAATTTACAGTGACAGTTTGCTTATATATAGAGATATAATGTATTTATATTAGCTATTTAATATATGTATGATATTAGTATATATGTATATATTTTATAATTGATATTTATGCATTAGTATATTATATTTTTAGTAGTTAGATCTATATATATATTTATACTTGTTGAATTAGTAGTTTGATATATATATTCATTTTAGCTATCTATACGTATGTATGTATAATATATATATAGATATACATTAGTAGTTGATAAGTTATTATATAGCCATAAGTATCCATGCACTAGTAGGTATCAGATGTTAGTAGTTAGTGTATATAGAGTTAGCTTGTATGTTAGTATTAATATAGTTAGATATTAGTATTACTTTGAGATATACCAAAGTATGAGTAGTAGGTATTGGCATAGTAATAGGATAGATGTAAACTAATTATGGATTGATACTAAGATGACTAAAATAAGGTATATAGTATTGTATAAGTATTAAATGCATGGTAGTTTATAGTTATAGTTGGGTAGTTAATATATATACTAGAGTGACATTACCTTGAGATACCAAGGTAAATGCCAAGGTATTGAGGATACCCAAGGTATTGGGTTTGGGTATCAAAATGGAGGTTTAGTAGTGCGATACCGAGTTGGTTCAAAACCAAGCTATCCACATAGCTAGTTATAATTAGGATTTTTATATTTAATATTGTTTAATATGTACATATGTGTTATATTTTATCTTTTCTTTACGTATCCTGAGATACGATATCTTAATATCCTAGATTTATCTTGTATGACCAAGATTTATAGTGTATGAACCCAACATCATTGAGATAGACTCATAAAACCTAAAAATAGGTAGTTTGACCAAGTTTGACCGATTTGACTTAGAGTTGACCTAGTTTGACTATTTTGACTTAGAAATGGCTTTATGACCTAGAAGTTGACTAGTTTAATTTATTCTCATTCCCAAAAAACTTGTATTAATGTAATATTTCATATATATGTCTGTGATACCAGTTCAGACATCATTCTCCTTCCTTTACTCTGGACCACAGACGAGTACATTCTCTGATAGTTTCTATTATTTGATTACCACTATAATTCAAGTATTTAGAAATATTACTTATGATTCTTGACACGATGGTACATGTATTGTTATTGTTATTGGATCGTTAGTCATGGGATGTTACCTTGATTATGGAGATAGTATCAGATACTGTCCTCGTTGGTATTGTATAACATTGAATATTGTAGATTAAATATTGGATAAATTGGCTAGTGACGTATCATGATTCGATCCATTATATCAGTCTTCCAGGGGAAAATATTAATTAAATATATGATCAAGAAACTATCAGCTAGTAGTGTAATCGTTGGCTACTAACTAACCATGCAATTCACGTATGGTTGAGTTAGCTCCTTAGTGTAATCATTGAATCTCCCAGGCTGATCACATATTTAGTTAGTATCTCAAAATACATAGTTATTGTAGATTATATTATTTAGTTCACTAATTACATTGTTCTATTTCTGACATTACAGTTCATTCATTTATTCTTGTACCCATTAATTAAATTCTTTTGCTAGTATTGCCTATTCTCTCATTGTTCTTGATCATCAGTTATATCCTCATCGTAGATAACATCCTCTATTTTACTGTTTTATAGCTTTTGTTAATTAATTGGAACTACTATTGGGTTATACTTTGCTCCATTCCTGACTGAAAAAATATTTTTCAGAAGATCTGGGAGATTGTTGTCCGACATACTATGGACCTCAGCCTATAGATGGTGTAGACTTGGATCCACTAGTTTTGGAGTGAGTGCCGGAAGATTTAGCCGGATTCACTAGTTAGCATAGTTAGTTCTCTTTAGCATTTTGGTACCGAATTTATTTCCGGCATATATTTGAGATTTGGATATTATTTCTATTTGTTGTTGTTATATTTTTAACTGCATAGTTATGTTAGACTTCTATGATATCTTCCCGTGCCATAGAAATGTGATTGAGTATTGCGTTAAATCAAGTAGATTATTCTCTTCTTGGAGTTGAGATATTATTGGAGGATTATGTATTTTGTGAGATAATTAGATAGTATAGTTGACCAAGACAACGTTCTACCGCCGATGCTGCGGCGTAGGGTGGGCGTTGTTCCCGACTTGCATCCCTACACCAGGTGCGGGTCGTGACACATTTTTAGTGGTGGTCCATGTAGGTCAAGCTTCGCAATAGTACGATATCGTGGTAGTGCGATGGCTTAGTTGTACTACTACGAGCCTACGATAGGATATAGGACATAGGATACTAGGATGAGAGAGGGATACCCAATCACAATTAGGAATTCCAATCTGAATTGAATTGCTATTTTTGATTCCTAATGAATATTGTTGTCCTTCCTTGATAATATCTTATCTTGTGTCAAATTGATCTCTTTTGTTTCGATCTGTCTTTAGGATGCCGCCGAAGACTAGATCCCATCGATCGGGAGTAGTTTCTGCGAGGTCTGCCACCTCTCAATCTTCCACTCAGGTAGTACGGTTTGTACCTCCTACGACATCAGTTCATGTAGGAGTCTCGGTTGTTTTTTGGGGTTCTCCTCCACCTGTTCCGAGGACCACTCCACTTGCTTCGAAGGGACTTCCACCACCTCCATTTTCAGGAGATGTCGTACCGATGGTTGCACTGTTTAGGGAGATGATGGAGTTACAGAGGGTAAAGATAGAGTCCCAGTACAGGCAGTCAGATATGATGCGACAGAGTTTGAAAAATGCCCATCAGGTAGCTATTACAGCAGTTCAGAGAGAGGCTCCTCCACAGCCACAGGATGTTCAGCTCGAGCTAGGCAATATTCAAAATGTTAAGAAGCTTGAGCCTCGAGTTTTCAAGGGGACAGAGGGTATAGTCTATGCTAACGATTGGCTTAAAGATATCAAGCGTCTCATAAAGGTGTCCTGTCTTACGGAGGATCTGAAGGTTGAGGCGGTAGGACTTCAACTGTTTGACGTTGTCCGCACTTGGTTCAGGAACGAGCCACTTCTTACTTATACGGGACAGTCTTGGGAGGTGTTCAAGGATCTCTTTAAGAAGAAGTTCTTTGCTC
>JAYESA010000002.1:89428721-89461221 GCA_036927795.1 Iris macrosiphon | reverse complement strand
ATAGATGCCTGAGGCACGTCTCTGCGTTTGATGCACAGAAGGGTGGCAGACCTTCAAAACACGCCTCTGTATTTAATGCGCAGGATGATGGCGAATCTCCATATTTAATGTAGGAGATTTGATTAAATGTCATCGAACCATCGTTTAGTGACATCTCCTTTGCGAGAGCTGCTCCTACGCATACAAGGGAATACACTGCCTAGTTTTACACAGGCAAACATGAGCTCCTTACGCTCCACAGAAGACGAACAGACTGCCACGACATCGATTACTCTTCGCATAGGGTTCAAGGTGAGTATCTGCATTTAATGCGCAGAATGATGGCAAATCTTAAAGACAAGCATCTGTATTTAATGCACAGGGTGGGGGCAGATCTCTGCATTTAATGCAAGAGATCTGATTATCTCCAAGAGCCATAATTCTGGCTAAAATGTCCATATCATCACTCTGTCACGTTACGCAGCGGCTTCTACGCCTATTCAGCTTTGGTGCCTGCTCGGCTTCTACGCCTATTCAGCTTCGGTGCCTGCTCGGCTTCTACGCCTATTCAGCTTCGGTGTCTGCTCAGCTTCTACGCCCATTCGGCCTTCTGTGCCTGCTCGGCCTCTATGACCACTCGGCTTCTATGCCTACTCGGTCTTTATGACCAATCGGCTTCTACGCCTATTCGGCTTCTATGCCGGTTTGATAACTATTTGGCTTCTATGCCATGGTGACAGACATTGGCTTCTATGCCAACCTCTTCTACACGATGGATACCTACCTACGTGACTTCTACGCCGTGATCTTCGTAGCAATTATACGCATTTTGTCCTTTAGTTGGACCCGCATCATACGCTCATTCAAAGGATCATCTATACGCAGGCATTGGTTGTTTTAACCGTTGTGTAAAAGGGTGCTGTACTTTTCACTACTCGGTTTTTACACCGATTGAGTGGTCACTGTCACTAAAACTCTATAAATAGAGACCTCTATCAACAGAGGACAAGGTCGAAAAAATTAGGTCTGAAAACTGATCAAGAGATCCAGTATCAGATCCAACGGTCGCAAAGATCGAAGGTCAGACGGTCGAGAGAGAGAAAGAGAGAGAGAGAGAGAGAGAGAGAGGAGAATCCGGAGCTCAGGCAAAGAGAAGGGATCGACGACTTTGGCATCGGGCATCCACTCTCTTTAGCAACCCTTGAAGCTGCTACCTGTCTTCTACGACACTTCTTCAACATCGTGTGGTCCAAGGGCTAAAGTGATCGACTGCAGATCAGACACCTATAGCAATATTTACCCAGATTAAATAAATTATACTTAGACATCCTTGCGTAGGATCAAATTTGTACAATCTTGTTTGTAAACATAAAAGAAGGGTGGGTCTTCATACAAGACCTCGTTTTCTGCATTCATCAAATCTTTTCTCGTTTATATTATCCAAAACAAGATGGCGACTCTATTGGGGACAATTCTTTGATTGGAGGTTCCTCTTCTTTTAGAGATGGATCTTCCAAAGTTCCGGCTGGTGGTGCCGGAGAATCTCAGCTGGATGCCGCCGTCGCTGCTACTGCTTCGGGTAGTGGAACGAGGTCGCCTTCGGGGCTGAGTATAATAAAGTTCCGTATACCTCTAGTCGGATCGGCATCGGGAGGGACTTCTGCCGCGCCTGCGAGCACACCTAGCGCGATTCCAGCCGATGAGCCTCGGTTGGATTTTGAGGAGGACCTGGAAGACTACTTGCCAGTGTCAGTTCGCAGACCCCTTTCTCCAGATATGACAGCTCGCCTAGCATTATTAAGAAATAATTTAGCTGTACAGGCTGCAGATGTGACGTATATGCCGTCGGCCAGGGGTAAATGTCGTCTTTTATGCCTCTTCTTTGGGAAAATTAATATTGCGTTGATATTAACTTCCTTTTGTCTTCTTTTCAGGGGAAGACCTCTTCGGAAAGGGTGATGTAGATGCGCCCGTTGGCTCTGTGTCAGGTCCTAACGGTGATACGGAGGTACCTGATTTTGAAGAGGAGACCTCTTCGGGTGCTGGCTTGCCTGTCGAGGAGATTCTTGAGACATCTCAAGAGGAGGACGAGCCTGTCATTGCGATAGTGCCTCTTTTGAGCACGCCGGTTACTCCGTCCGGTGTTGGCGATTCTTCCTTCGTCGTACCTCCTGTTGAGGCGACGGCCGTAACGACATCGTCTATGGTGATTCCAGGGGGGGAAGTCGCCACCCTCGCGGACACTCCCCGCGTTCATGCGGACCTAGTTGCGCTGACTGAGTAGTACACCGGGATCTTCTATACCACTTTGAGAACGCTAATGTCAATAGTGTTGGCGAAGAAGCAGGACTTTGCGTCGCTGAAGAGGTCCTCTCGGTTCTCGATAGAGGCGGTCAGGGAATTCGGTGATGCCGAGGTAGCTGACGCGCTGGAGGCGATGGTTAATGGCTTGGAGCAACCCATTAACGAATACCTACAGCTAGCTCGAGGCAATATTGAAGCTCTGGTCCAGGCCAGATACGACTCCTTGACTGCGCATCTTATTGAAAAGAAGGAAGGTCTGAATAAATTCATCGAGACCAATCAGCAGGAGATGGATAAAGGGAAAGTCGTCTTGGAGGAGACTCTCGCCCTTCAAACGAAGTGCCAGGCCGAGCATGACGGCAATATAGCGAAGGTCCGCAAACTGGAGACAAAGCTTGCTCAGGCAAAGGAGTGGGCTTCTCAGTCGTCGGAAGGTCTAGATGTGGTGAATGGCCGACTGGTCACAGCACAACAGAACTTGGCGAGTGCAGGAGTCGCCCGTGCCGGTCTCCTTCGGGCTAGAGCCAAACTGTCCCTCCTGATAGATGACGAGGCACGGTTGGAGCGGGTCCGCGCTGATGTCTTGGATTCTGGGGCTGAGAGGAAGGCCGTACTGGCGTAGCAGCTTCGCGACCTGACCGCTCCCCCTTCATGATATACTTTTGCTTTTTCTTTTCAATGTACTCTTGCTCTTTTCTGGGAATAATAAAGAGGCTTTTTATCTGACTTTGTGGACTCTCCAAGACATCCTCTACCATTCCTGTGGACTCTCCGATCTCTCCAACCAATAAGGTTGTAGCATTGCTCCCTCCGCGCCCTGCGCATAAAATTCAGTCGCCTGTCTCTGACAGAACCGATAAAACTTCTGGCAATGCCTCAGCGCTAACCCAGAAGTATACTCCGCGCTCTGCGCATAAAATTCAGTCTCCCGTCCCTGGCAAAATAGATAAAACTTCTGATAAAGCCTCAGCGCCAAATCAGAAGTATAAGACACGCTCCGCACGTAAAACAACATCTGACCTCTACGGAGAACCATATGATCCCTGTGATCTCCGCAAGGAAAAGCGAGCGACGGACTACTCAACTTCTCGGCATTTACGCCAGCAAGGGAACAATATGCACGCCCTCCGAATTATGCGAGACGCTGATGGCCGACTGAGGACATCCTCAGCTTTACGCCAACCAGAACGAAGCTCCAAATTATGCCAGGTGAAGTCCCTAGGCGTAAAGAAGGCTCCAGTTGCGAAAAGACACCCTCCTCGGGGATTATCCGCCACCCAAATGGCCAACCTGTTGTATACGGGTGGCACAGGGAAGACTACGGTTCCCATCATCCGCATGCCCACCAATGGGAACAGAAGGAACAAGTTATCATCTTCCTCTTCTGTAACTCCTCCTGACATGTGCAAATATCTAATTCGAAAACGCAAGGAGAGGGGATCTTCCAGCGTGGCTATTACGCCTCCTAGCGAGCACTGCTGTAATACTCACAGGATTGTAATTAATTATTGCTGTTCTAAAATAAAACGGCCGGTTTTTGACCGGCTGAGCTACTCTCCATCTTTCCTAGAAGAAGAGCCCGCGCATGCATCTGTGAACATGGCTTCACATATACCTGGAGGAAGCTCAGGCTCAAGACGTCCGTCCTCTAGAACTCTGAGCCAAAGAAAATTCAATATGCTCCTTAGGGACACCGAAGCTGGGGTATTCCAGAACACTCATTCCAGGCCACGACAACTGACTTCGTGCTCTTCTGATTCCGATATTGGGGGTCGCCAGTCTCCCGAATCGGATATTGAGAGTATAGAGTCAACTTCTGCAGCGACCTATACTCATCCTTCAATGACGCCCAGGGAGATGGGAGTTTATGCTATTGAAGATGAACACGAGGAAGCCTCACCATCAGGGAACGCTGAGCAACGCATTACTACACTAGAGACATCTCTGAAGCAAATGCAATCCATGATGGAGAACATGCACCAAATGATGCTAACTCAACAGGCGGCTGCTATGGCTCAAACGTCGGTCCCGCCTAGTCAGATACGTGTGGGGGTGGACCTACCACCATCCAACACGATCCAAGAGCCTGCTCTAGATCAAGAGTCAGCTGGTCCTTCACTTCCTCACCTGGAGAATGTACTACCTCGTGCGGGAGTCACGATACAACCAACGCCACACCATTCTGTGGTCTCGCTGCCAGCTGAAAATCCGATGCAAGTAGTGCGGGAGTTGAAAGCCCAATTCGACGCCTTGAAGCACAAAGATCAGCTCAAGAAATTGGGAATCAACCAGCCATACCCAGCTATCTGGGAAGAGGTCCCTTTTCCTCCGAGGTACAAACCTCAGACTATAGCCCTGTTCGAGGGAAAGACATCACCAAGTCAGTATATGAACTATTTCAGTATGATGATGGGGTTGCTACAAGGGAATGACGCCCTCCTCACCCGGGTGTTCAAGGGCTGTCTCTCAGGAGTAGCTAACCAGTGGTACCGCAGCCTGGCAGACAACTGCATTACTTCCTTCGAAGACTTCAAGGCTCTATTTTTCATATAATTCTACGAAGGAGGAATGGACATGTCTATGTCCTCTCTCATCGAAGTCAAGCAGAGGGAAAAGGAGGACGTTCGCACCTTCGTCGAACGTTTTTGCAAAGCCACTTTACAGATGCCTCCAGGAGTTCCAGACTCAGCGTTGGTGGACATTTGCAGGAAGAACCTTCTTCCCGTGATCTCGGTGTTCACAGGACCATATCAGTTCCATGATTGGCCCTCGTTCATCATCTCAGCGGTAGCCGCCGAGGACAACAGTCGCAAGGCGCGTGACAATGGCATCATGATCTCTACCTCTGACAGAGGCAAGAGGTCATCCCCCAACGGCGACCATCCTTGCAGTTCCAAAGGAAAAGAAGCTCTGGCGATCAATACGTCCAGACAGAAGACTGTGGCAACCACGCAGACAAAACCTGGGACTTCCAGGCCCGTCGAGGTATACTCTTTCGACGACGACGATATTCCGAGTATATTCGAGTGTCTCATCAAAAGTGGCAAGATCACCCTTCCGGAGGAGAGGCGGCCCAGTGAAGTCGGCTGTGCCAATAACCCCAAGTACTGCATCTTCGACAGATATGTACACCACCCAATAAAGGCATGTTACATACTGAAAAGGAAGATCCAAGAGCTGATCGATGCTAAAGCCATCACCCTGCGCAATAGGAAGAAGACGGTCACGACCAACATGATGTCTCTGTAATTTGGCAATCTGTTGTCCCAAGAAGTACCGGACGGTGTTATACCTATTTCCCGGACAACGATGAACATCGTTAATCTCCCTCCGACTAGGGGTCAAAATCACGACCTGTTACCCCTAACTACCCAGAGAGGCAAGATTATGTGGGTTCACCCAGACTTGGTGTCGGAGCTCGAAAAAGAGACTAATGCTACTAAAGCTAAGTCCAGGAAGAACTCCAAATGCAAGCCATGCCATATGGTTATAACCTCTTCGACATTAGACGAAGATGAGGTTTTGGCCACAGCAACCCGTTCAGGGAAGGCTTACCTCAAGGACTACGGTGCAAGTCAGGAAGATGCACCTGCAGACGCTTCAGTTGCCAAGCCTTCGGGACCAGAGCCCGCCGTACCAGAGGCCGGTCCTTCGAGACCAACTTCGGCGGACAAGGGGAAGCAAAAAGAAGTGCGCTTCGATAAACCTGTAAAAAACATTCAAAACAAAGGTTTAGAGAAGCCGTACAACTTCGACATCCTGGCCCAACTGGCTAATACACCAGCCAGGTTGTCCATCTTCGAGCTACTCAGGCTCTCCCAAGACACTCGTCTATCCCTGAGTGAAGCATTGATGTAGGCAGATACATACTTGACCCAACTCAAGTCCCCCGATGAAGAACCCGCGGCGTGTCCCCGATGCCACAGTGTGATGGAGGTGGTCCCAAACATCACTTTCACTCAAGATGACATGCTGTTAAAACATAACAGGCATGACAGACCCCTCTACCACACCGGGTACATCGGTTCCATAGAGGTCGACCGGATTCACATAGATCCAGGATCCTCAATCAGCATCATTCCTCATAGTCTGCTCAGACCGCTAAGGATTCCTATCAGCGAACTGGCTTATACCACCACTACTATCGTGGGTTTCAACGCCGGAAAAAGTAAGCCGTTGGGAAAAATTCTCCTAAGGATCCAGATTGGCAACCTCAGATCGGTGGCTACATGCTACATCATCGATTCAGAAGTATCCTACAACATCCTGCTAGGAAAACTATAGATCCACGACCACAACATCGTTCCTTCGACTCTACATCAATGCTTCAAATATGTAGACGCCCAAGGGACAGTACAAACGGAGGTTGCCGACCTAAACCCGTTTAAAGGAGTAAAATCCTACTACTCTGACGTCGTGTTATACTCTCAAGACAATACGAAAGAGGTGTCGGCCCAAGCAGAGAAGGAATCCCACCGGGAGCCTGAAGAACCTTCTGCCAAGCAACAGGACGGACTACCCGTCCAAAAGCCACAGAGCCTATGGCTATCCACCTGAACAAGACCAGGTCAGGGAAAGGGGGGGATCCTCTAATGATCACTCTGAGACAGCAGCCTCCGCCCTTAATCGTCAACCTTCGGCGCAACAAGCAGCCGAGTGATGTAAATGCAACCAGGAGTGCGGTTTCTGATAATAATAAAGGACCTCTTTTCCAGTATATCGATGCTCGAATTCCAAATCAGGAATCCTCTCCCCAGGACGATATAGCGCCTATAGCACGAGAATTCTTGGCAGCTATAGATTTCTATCATCCGTACATATAGGAAGTGGCGTCATCATCCAATGTCACCACGACGTATGGACCACATGAGGATTCTATCTTCATTGTTCCACCTGCTCGCAACGGTCAGCGTTCAATAGTCTTCGGCCGCATGCGCAACGAACAGACTATACAAGAGGATTCCTTTGATGACGACTCTGGTAAAATGCAAGTTCACAGGTACAGCCCGCAAGCCTTGAAGATCATGCAAAATATGGGTTACAACTTGAAAATAGAACCGAGTCTCAACCACGGGAAAGGCAGATGAACACCGCTGCTCGGCAATCCCCACTATCAACAAACCCCTTCCGGGTTAGGGTACGCCACCTCCCTTACGACTTCCAAGTCGAACGAGGATATCTTTTCCTCTTTTCAAGACGGCTCATCGCCCTCCGGCTCATCTCATGCCCTCGAGCAAACATTATCAGGAAATATGGTAGCGACGGATTCCTTCAAATCAGACGAACAAGAATCTGAACCATTCGAGAATGACGCTTGGGCTCAGCAGATGGATACACAATGGGAGTTTCGCTTCGAGCAGAGAGAACCTTCCACTAAAGATAAAATTATCCAGATTGACGTAGGAGATGAACTTTCACCAAAGCCGATATTTATCAGTAACGACCTTTCCGAAGAAGAAAGAGAAAAAATTACCCAGCTGATAAAAGAATATATCGACGTCTTTGCGTAGAATTATGAGGATATGCTAGGTCTTGATCCAAAGGTGGCTACTCATAAACTCAACATACTGCCCGATTCAAAGCCTGTGAAGCAGCACCAACGCCGGTTCCGCCCGGACATGATGGACGCCATTAAAGCTGAAGTCAAGAAGTTAATAGCCTGCGGCTTCATCCGTGAGGAACAACATCCCGACTGGGTCGCTAATATTGTCCCAGTCATGAAGAAGAATGAAAAAGTACGAATCTGCATCGATTACCGAGATCTGAATACAGCCTTCCCCAAGGATGAGTTCCCTCTTCCCATCACAGACGTCATGATCGACAATACGTGCGGTTTTGAATGTATGTCTTTCATGGACGGATTCTCGGGATACAATCAGATCAAGATTCATCCTGAAGACGAGAAGCATACTGCCTTCCGGTCACTACTGGGGGTATACTGCTATATGGTCATGCCCTTCGGATTAAAGAATGCTGGGGCTACGTACCAACGAGCTATGAGTAACATATTCCATAAGCATTTATGCAAGACAGTGGAGTGTTACGTGGACGATGTAGCTGTCAAAAGCCGTCTCAGGGATAATGACATCCAAGACTTGAAGACAGTATTTGAATTGATGCGCCAACATCAACTCAAAATGAACCCTACAAAGTCCTTTCTGGGGGTATCTAGCGGCAAATTTCTGGGATTTGTCATCACCGCCAAAGGCATCCAAGTGGACCCTGATAAAGTCAAGGCCATCTTAAAAATGTGACCACCCCATAATCTGAGGGAACTCAGGGGATTTCAAGGTCGTCTGGCTTATATCCGAAGATTCATATCCAACCTCTCCGGGAGATGCCAGCCCTTTTCTCGTCTCATAAAGAAAGGCGTATCCTTCGTATGGGACAAAGCCTGTCAGCAAGCGTTCGGAGATATCAAGCGCTACATCACTAGCCCGCCAGTTCTGGTACCTCCCGTCATAGGAAGACCATTTCTGCTATATGTTCGAGCAATGGATCATTCTCTGGGAGCTCTTCTCACACAAAAGAACGATATGGACCACGAGCAGGCTATTTACTACCTCAGCAGGATCATGGTCGGAGCCGAACACCGGTACAACCCTGTGGAGAAAGAATGCCTGGCTCTGATGTTCGCTATTCAGAAAACGCGACACTATGTCACGGGCCAAACCATTCATATCATCTCCAGGATCAATCCTCTTCGGGTACTGATGAGCAAGCCAAGTGTTCTTAATTCCCGACTCGTGACTTGGGCGATGTTATTAACGCCATATGATTAGGTGTACGTCCCTCAGAAGTCCATTAAAGGCCAAGCATTGGCCGACTTTCTAGCTGCTCATCCCATCCCGGAGGCCTCCAAACTATACGAGGACATTCCCGACGAAGTTGCAGAGTATAATTCCGCAATGAAAGGTAATGCATAGCAACTGTTCTTCGATGGGGCCTCCAGGAATGGTCCCAGGGGAAACGTGGTTTCAGGAGTAGGGATCGTCCTAGTCACTCCTGATAAAATCGTTATCTACCGAGCATATTCTCTTAGCGAGCCCTGTTCTAACAATGTGGCAGAATACAACGCTCTACTAATCGGGCTCCAAGTCGCTAAAGAGCTGGGGGTCGAATCTTTGGAAGCCTTCGGTGATTCTCTGCTGATCGTCAATCAAGTCAGAGGAATATATGAAGTCCGGGATCCCGACCTCATCCCCTATCACCGAGCAACGGTCGAGATAGCCATGACATTCAGAGAATTCTTCCTTGAGCATGTACCTCGGTCTCGGAATCTGGAAGCTGATGCCCTAGCCAGTCTAGCTGCAGATTTAGCTACCCCTATAAGAAGGCAGAATTCGGTAATCCTTCTTAACAGAGACCTATTCTGTGTGAAAAACAACTTTCACATCGAATACAGCTACACGGTGGACACAGATCCTCGCAGGAGAGACTGGATAAGTCCCTTTATAGATTTCGTAGCATACGGAACCTTGCCAGAAGATCCTAAAGAAGCAATATCTGTCAAAAGACGATCATTATGCTTCTATTTCGACGCATTGTCACAATGCCTATATCGTCGGTCTTATGACGGGCTATTATTACGATGTCTCTCTGGTGATGAAGCATAATGGATTCTCCGTGAAGCTCACGATGGCGTGTGTGGGGCGCATCAACCCGGTCCTAAGCTACAGGATCGTATCAGGAGAATGGGCTATTACTGGCCCACTATGATCGTAGACGCAATCCAGTATGCCAGATAATACAGGGCCTGTCAGGTCCATGCAGACTTCATACATCAACCGTCCGAACATCTACATCCTACGGTTGTATCCTGGCCTTTCGAAGCATGGGGTATGGATATCATTGGTCCTATTCACCCGTCTTCTTCCAGAGGTCACCGGTTCATACTGGCCATTACGGATTACTTCTCCAAATGGACAGAGGCGATCCCTCTTGCTGAGGTAAAGACATCTAATGTGACCAGCTTCATCAAGCATCACGTCATTTACCGCTTCGGGGTTCCCCGAAGGATAATCCATGACAACGGGCCTCAGTTCATCAGCCATGCATTTCACCGATTCTACGATAAAAATTGGATACAAAATGTGGCCTCCACGGCATATTATCCAGCTGCTAATGGGTTGGCGGAAGCCTTCAACAAAACCATTATCAAACTCTTGAAGAAGTTCTTCTCTTCAAACAAGAGAGATTAGAATAAGAAGCTGGGAGAATGCCTCTGGGCATACCGCACCACGGTACGAGCGCCGACAGGTTGTACGCCATTCTCATTGGTCTACGGGAGTGAAGCAGTTCTTTCTATCGAAATTCAAATTCTGTCACTCAGGATAGCCATGGCTAACGAGTTAACTCAAGAAAAGAATGACCTGTTAAGGCTTCAAGAGCTAGAAGGATTAGACGAGAAATGCCTCCAAGCTCAGCAGCGCATCGCACTCTACCAAGCACGCATTTCCAGAACTTTTAATTAAAAAGTAAAGGAAAGAGTGTTCAAAGCCGGCGAGCTAGTTTTGGTTGTAAGAAGGCCGATGATTCTTACTCACAGGAGTAAAGGCAAATTCCAGCCCAAATAGGAAGGCCCTTACGTGATCGAGACAACGTTCTCAAACGGCGCTTACAGGTTAGCCCAGCCTAATAGAAACATGTTAATGGCTCATATCAATGGTAAATTCCTGAAAAGGTACTATGCTTAAACCTCCTCTGCTCAAGTGGAATAAGGTGATCTCATTCTGACAAAACTACTTCCAAAACGAAACTAGTTGGATCATATTCTGTCATGTCCATATGACCTCTGAATAGATTTGCTCTGCTAGAACTTACTGAAAGTATATCATGTCCATACTACCTCTGATATCACTTTCACCCAAACCTGTCATTTACATTCCGAAATGATGGGTCCACAAAGTCAGATAAAAAGCCTCTTTATTATTCCCAGAAACTACCAAAGCCCCTGCAGGCGGAGGTACTTCACCCCTAGGGACCGACACCAGAGGCTCATCCGGGGTAACGGACTCCTCACCCTCGTCGGAAGAAACCGAGGGGACTTCAACTCTTCCCCCTGGCTTGGAAGAGGGCACCCTAAAACTTACATGCATATCAAAATCACGATGGAAGGTGTTTGTTGCCACATAGAACTGAGTATACGAATGCAGGATACGCAGCTCCGTGGAGAGTGTGATGACCGGCACGATAAAAATTATCCCAGTGCAGCCCATAATAAAATATTGCCATCCCCTCGCTCCATCAATGAGTCCACCTCTGGACCTGAAGCTGGTGACAGCATTGCCCACGTGCAACTGATCATACCCAAACTGTCGGGCGAACCGACTGGGCAAGTAGGGCTCCAAGAAGCAATGATCTTCGCTTCTGTACAGCAGATGGGATGGTCTAATACAGACCAACCAATTAAAAGCTTCGGAGGAATGAATGGTCTTCTCTCTACCCGAATCCTCGAGCCTAATCCCCGACTTATTATGATGTACAGAAGGGACGGTGCAGAAAAGCTTTCAACTATGACTGAAGCCTAGCGCCCACCGACAGTCTATAACCGTGTTCACGTTCCAGGAAGACTTTCGGTAGTTCAACAAGAAACTACCCCCCGAACTACTGTCGGAACCGGGAGACATCACCCGGGGGTTATGGAGAATTAACCACCCCATCAAATACAGGTATGGTAATTCTATCCTGGGAAAGCTATCACGCCGAATTTCATCGACGAGCAGCCCGTCAATCATGGCCCTCAGGCCAGCTTGTATACGACACACCGTGGCAGGGAGCAAGCCCAGTCTTGCCCCGAATACCAGACGCACTGCAGGCCATAGCGTGTTGCGGTAAATACGATCCGCAGATGCGATGCCAGGCACTACTACTTGGCGCAGCCATATAGAGAGAAAGCCAGCCAGTTGAGCCTCCCTGGACAGAGGCCTGCGACAGTGCCTCAAATAACTATAGGCCTTAGTGCCTTCAGGATACTTTCCTGTCCCTTCGTCGAGGAACCAGTCTGGGGCACCAACATCCACAATGAGATCGTCAACTACCTGAGCATTAAGCGCACTCAGGGGATTCACAGGCAGATCCTTGCCCTCCAATACCTTCTCCAGCTTAGCAGTCCTGGACCGATGAAAGAAGAGATAGGACGTCCATTTGTTGATGTGAGCCAAATCTGAGGGCTCATCATAAAAAGTGGTGCAAGCAAGGTAGTGGCACATCAACTCCTGATAGACCTCCTCTACTCGAGGGTTTGAACCCCCCAGCTCCCGGTTTGTGGGAACATACTCTTCGTATGGAGTATCCCCCATCGACAGTCTTGAGATCTCTGCCATCTCATGCAGGGCCAATCCAAACTCCCCCAGTGGAGTGGCGAAGGTCCCGGTAAGCGAAACATATCGCTCCATCAGTGCCAAAAATAGGTTAGGGTTAGGAGGTAACCCAACACTGGTAGCAATCACAGCTGCAAACAGACAGATGTTCTCCAACTCGGTCTGAAAATGCTTCAGGGCCCAATCAACTAAGCGAGCCCATCGAAGGTTTGAAGGGGTGAATCCACCCGCCACACCGATGGTTCACCTTAGGGTATACTCCCTCACGCCCCAAAAATCATTACAGAAAGTCGGTAACTGGGCTGGCTGGATCACCAAACTGTCTTCACTCGGAATACTGCCCGGGTACAGCCCTATGAACAGCGTCACAGAGCCAGAAGGGCGGCTGACAAACGACCCCTGGTCAGCTCCTCTCAGATGAAAGATCTTTCCTGGCTTGCCGTGAAGATCGGGGGTCAGCGTCCACGACATCTTCCTGGGATGCGTAGCATGAAAGAAGGCCGAGATGGGGTAGTCTCTCGGCATATTGGGCAGATACAAGACCAAACCCTCGGCAGGGAAAACCTAGAGTTCTTTCTTGGGTTTTGTCTGGGACTGCTTGTCAATCATGTCCCCGAAGAGGAAAGCCGGCTTCAGGTATTGCTTCCCGTCTACGTACGTTAGGGGCTCCCCGTTGATCATGCTCAGCAGCATTCGCTCGCCCTGAGCCGATATCCCTTCCTTCGGGATACTGGGGCTCGGAGGTAGAAAATGTCATGTGTGACAGATCCTCCAAATAGTTGGAGTGTAGCATCCCGGCGGCAGAGCCCATCACTTCAGCTAGCGGAGACTCATGCAAGTTAACTGCAAAAAGCACAGAAGAAACACGTCAGTTCCTAACTAGACATTTCGGGACTTGCAGCATCCGCAAAAAGAAAAATCAACAGTCCGTGCTCTATGCCGAGACTGTGAAACTTGAGCCTTTACGCTGGAATCCATTTCCTTAAAACGTAAAGATGGCAGTATACGGTCTGTGCTTTACGCCAGATTGATTAAATTGAGTTATTACGCCAGGATTTTCATCCACAAGCATGAAACTCAAATTTTAATAGTATACACCAAGTTTTCGGTGGTCAAAGCTTTTACGCTCGACTGCGGAAAAAATAGAGTTTTTACGCTGACACATTAGGAATGTGGGCGTAAAAAGATGAAACATCTTCGTGCATCATCTTCCTCAAAGAGGCTATCAGCACAGAATACGACCTAGTGCGGTCACGTTCAACGTGTGCGAAGGATTTTTAGTCATTCTCTTTTTTTCCAAGAGCTCTACCTTCCAGGCCGGGTGCACTACTCGTCGGCGGGATGCTCCGCTCAGAATGAAGTTCGATTTGTCCAACCAGAGACGCTCTCGCTTGGGCCGAAGAACGAGAAGAAGAATCAACCTTCTTTCCCTTAGCGAAGGAAATTTGTTTCGAAGCTATTATTGGAATCTTTGAAGACTCGAAGAAGAAACGAAGGAAAACTCGAACAGTCGAAAGCTTTCTCTCACAGAAGACGGATGGAAAGTTTTCCCCTCAGAAACTTAGAATATATATAGAGTTCGGATGGACTCCTCGGACCCCGAACCAAATCTCTTAATTAATATTCGGTTATGATTGGGTCCTACGTCAGCCTATTTATTCAGAGAAGGCGGACAGTCAGCGAATTCAAAAAGTTTTTCGTGCAAAACAGGTTCGTGGTTTCTACGCTAAGGAGCTTTCTACGCTCGATAGCTACAGATCTACGGTTTTACGCTCGCAAGCTATAAGTCTATGGTTTTACGCCCGGATGCCTTTGTGCTCGGTAGCTTTTATGCTCGAGAGGCTACAGACCTACGATTTCATGCTCAGCAGATACCAAATCGATGATCTCACGCTCGGTAGCGCTTAGTTTACGCTCGGAGGCAACGGATCCACGACTTCACGCTCGGAAAATTTTCTTTTCAGAAGCAACAAATCTACAGTTCTACGCTAAGGAGCTTTCTACGCTCGACAGCTACGAATCTACGACTTTACGTTCGACAGCTACAATCAGGTTTTACGCCCGGATACCTTTGTGCTCGGTAGCTTTTATGCTCGAGAGGCTACAAACCTATGACTTCACGCTCAGGATCTATAAGTCTATGATTTCATGCTCGATGGTGTTTAGTTTATGCTCAGAGGCTGCCAACTTATGATTTCGCGCTCCATGACTTCCCGCACATCTGAAAGATATGCAGGCCAGAGTACGCGTACATCTGAACGATCCTCAAGGCGGTCAATTACAGGAGTTCACACAGAAGATACTCCTTCTTGACCTCAAGATATCCCAAGTACCCGAAGCATACAGAGTTCAAACATTGAAAAATTACTCTTCTTCATGGGTCGATTCGAAGTTCATCCAGACTCCAGTCTGAATATTTTATCTACCAAGATGGCAAATCAGTTTGACAGCCATTTCTCGCCCTGTTCCAAGGGATTTTCGAGAAATCATTCTTGAAGATGATGTCTGAACCAAGAAATTCTGTTATCAGAAGTAACAGTTCAGAATTCTACGCGGTTCTTCACTCCTAAAACAGTAGGACAGTTCGAACACTCGAATGCTAAAGCGGCTTTCTACGCATCCCTAGTTATGCGTAAAAGACAGGACAGGACCTAGCACTCTTTCTAAACAGAGTCGGTGTAAAGAAATCAGACGTATCGAAGCTACACATATTCAGACTTCACAGCAAAGTATGGCAACATGATCATATGAAAAAGAAAGACGATTTTTATTAAGATTAAAGTCATGATTACATATGAGGGAAATCCAGTCTACAAGGGTTTTTTATTTTTTTTCATGACTACATATGAGGGAAATCCCGTCTACAAAGGGGTTCCTCATCGTCGGCTGAAGATCGCACCAAGAAGCTATTCTGCAGGTTCTTACATTGGTGAAGGTCTTCCTCTTCTTCCAAGACGGTTCGTCGACATCCACAGTCGATGAACAAGAAGATGATCAGTGGCAGGCGGATACAGAACTGGGCATGGACCCATACCGCCAACAGAATAAAAGCAGAGTAAATATGCTTTCTTACATCCTGTGCCACGAAGGTAACGGGAGAAGGTGCCACTTGCAAGCGGCATGGCAAAATGCGATTCTTCTTCTCTCCCGAAGAAACTACCATACAAAGTTACTGATTATCCCGAGCAAAGGAGGCTATGATATCCTTCCATAATCCATCGTTGCAGAGGACATTTGCTCGAAGACGCCATCTTTTTTGGCTCCTTACATGCTGGAAGAGCATGATCTCCTTCTTCCTCAAGTCGACCCGACGAACTTCGGCCATCATCCCTGTATGATGAAGGAAGTGTGGGAAGAACATGAGAACTCCTCAGCCTTTTTATAGGCGAGAGAGAGCACCAATCCCCAATAAATCTGCCATAAAGTCAGCCTCGACCGTTTCAAAACTCTATTTAGAAATGTTTTAACATACAAGGAGCGGGTCATGCTTCATTCAAAGTGTTTCAAATTACGAGGAATTTAAAAGCTTTGAAGGGGGTCTTGTAGAAGCCTAAAAAATACGCTGGATAGCTCTACGCAGCATATTGATGCAAAGCAGCGTAAACAGAGGACTTCAGAGCCTTCAACGTGCAATCAGAGCTTCTTCGCCAAGCGCAGCGTGAAGTTTAGACTTGAGGACCATCCGCGTAGGGCAGTATGTCCAGGCTGCTTCGACGTAAACAGGGTGCGTCATCGCCTTTATGGCGTAAAACTCATCCGCTTTCAATGCAACATTGAAGTGTACGAGGGACGCTTCGTATTCCCTACAATGAACCTGTCAGATCCTACAATGAACCTGACGTCTCGACTTCTAACAAAGGGATACTGCTCGACTACCCAGGCGACGGCCATAATGATGGCGCGATACTGCAACCCAGGTTGTCATTTACTGCCATTTCCCTTGCATAAAACCGCTTTTATGTACACAGAGGAATACGCTGCCTAGTTTTACACAGGCAGATGAGAGCTCCTTACGCTCCGTGGAAGACAAACCTCCTGCCACGTCAAAAGCTGTACTCCGTACGGGACTCGAGGTGCGTCTCTGCATTTAATCCACAGGGCGGTGACAGGCCCTCAAGGTACGTCTCTGCAATTAATGCGCCAAATACTGACAGATGCCTGAGGTACGTCTCTGCGTTTGATGCACAGAAGGGTGGAAGACCTTCAAAATACGCCTCTGTATTTAATACACAGGATAATGGCAGATCTCCATATTTAATGCAGAAGATTTGATTAAATGTCACCGAACCGTCGTTTAGTGATATCCCCTTTGCGAGAGCTGCTCCTACGCATACAAGGGAATACGCTGCCTAGTTTTACACAGGCAAACATGAGCTCCTTACGCTCCGCAGAAGATGAACAGACTGCCACGACAGCGGTTACTCTTCGCACAGGGTTCAAGGTGCGTATCTGCATTTAATGTGTAGAATGATGGCAAATCTTAAAGACAAGCATCTGCATTTAATGCACATAGTGGGGGCAGATCTCTGCATTTAATGCAAGAGATCTGATTATCTCCAAGAGTCGTAATTTCGGCTAAAATGTCCACATCTTCACTCTGGCACGTTACGCAGCGGCTTCTACGCCTATTCAGCTTCGGTGCCTTCTCGGCTTCTACGCCTATTCAGCTTCGGTGCCTGCTCGGCTTCTACGCCTATTCAGCTTCGGTACCTGCTCGGCTTCTACGCCCATTCGGCCTTCTGTGCCTGCTCGGCCTCTATGACCACTCGGCTTCTATGCCTACTCGACCTTTATGACCACTCGGCTTCTACGCCTATTCGGCTTCTATGCCAGTTTGATAACTATTTGGCTTCTATGCCATGGTGACAGACATTGGCTTCTATGCCAACCTCTTCTACACGATGGATACCTACCTACGTGGCTTCTATGCCGTGATCTTCATAGCGATTATACGCGTTTTGTCCCTTAGTTGGACCCACGTCATACGCTCATTCAAAGGATCATCTATACGCAGGCATTGGTTGTTTTAACCGTTGTGTAGAAGGGTGCTATACTTTCCACTACTCAATTTTTACACCGATTGAGTGGCCACTGTCACTAAAACTCTATAAATAGAGTCCTCTATCAACAGAGGACAAGGTCGAAGAAATTAGGTCTGAAAACTGATCAAGAGATCCAGTATCAGATCCAACGGTAGAAAAGATCAAAGGTCAGACGGTCGAGAGAGAGAGAGAGAGAGGAGAATCCAGAGCTCAGGCAAAGAGAAGGGATCGACGACTTTGGCATCGGGCATCCATCCTCTTTAGCAACCCTCGAAGCTACTACCTGTCTTCTACGATACTTCTTCAACATCGTGTGGTCCAAGGGCTAAAGTGATCGACTGCAGATCAGACACCTATAGCAATATTTACCCAGATTAAATAAATTGTACTTAGACATCCTCGCGTAGGATCAAATTTGTACAATCTTGTTTGTAAACATAAAATAAGGGCGGGTCTTCGTACAAGACCTCGTTTTCCGCATTCATCAAATCTTTTCTCGTTTATATTATCCAAAACAAGACTCATGCAACCTAAAAATTTGTAGTTTGACCAAGTTTGATCGGTTTGACTTAGAGTAGACCTAGTTTGACTATTTTGACTTAGAAATGGCTTTATGACCTAGAAGTTGACTAGTTTAATTTATTCTCATTCCCAAAAACTTGTATTAATGTAATATTCCACATATAGATCTGTGACACCAGTTCAGACATTATTCTTCATCATTTTCTCTGGACCACAGGCGAGTACATTCTCTGATAGTTTTTATTATTTGATTACCAATATAATTCAAGTATTTAAAAATATTACTTATGATTCTTGACATGATGGTACACGGATTGGTATTATTATTGGATCGTTAGTCATGGGATATTACCTTGATTATGGAGATGGTATCGGATACTGTCCTCGTTGGTATTAGATAATCTTGAATATTATAGATTAAACATTGGATAAATTGGCTAGTGACGTGTCATGATTCGATCCATCATATCAGTCGGGACGGGGAAAATACTAATTAAATATGTGAGCAAGAGACTATCGACTAGTAGTGTAATCATTGGCTACTAACTAACCATGTAATTCACGTATGGTTAAGTTAGCTCCTTTGTGTAATCATTGAATCTCCCAAGCCAATCACATATTTAGTTAGTATCTCAAAACATAGTTATTATAGATTTCATTATTTAGTTCATTGATTACATTGTTCTATTTCTGACATTACAGTTCATTCCTTTATTCTTGTACGCATTGATTATATTCTGTTGCTAGTATTGCCTATTCTCTCATTGTTCTTGATCATCAGTTATATCCTCATCGTAGATAGCATCCTCTATTTTATTGTTTTATGTTTTTGTCAATTAATTGGAACTGCTATTGGGTTGTACTTTGCTCCATTCCTGACTGGAAAAATATTTTTCAGAAGATATGAGAGATTGGTGTTCGACCTACTACGGGCCTCAGCCTGTAGATGGTGCAGACTTGGACCCACTAGTTCTGGAGTGACTGTCGGGAGATTTAGCCGAATTCACTAGTTAGCATAGTTAGTTCTCTTTAGCATTTTGGTACCGGATTTGTTTTCGGCATATATTTTAGATTTGGATATTATTTCTATTTGTTGTTGTTATATTTTTAACTGCATAGTTATGTTAGACTTCTGTGATATCTTCTCGTGCCATAGAAATAAGATTTAGTATTGTGTTGAATCAAGTGGATTACTCACTTCTTGGTGTTGAGATATTATTGGAGGATTATACATTTTGTGAGATAATTAGATAGTATAGTTGACCAAGACAACGTTCTACCGCCGATGCTGCGGTGTAGGCTGGGCGTTGTTCCCGACTTGCATCCCTATACCGGGTGTGGGTCGTGACAACGGGAGTTTGATCATGTCATATTTTGACATGGACATGTAGTGGTATACCTAGCACTTTATACTACTCTTAATTACGATATTGGACTTGCCCGTGTCCTTCGGGATACAATTGGTGTGGTGTTGGGGCCGTATCGCAAGCGTATCACAAAATGAGTGTGATACGAGGGTGATGCACTCATTGTGTTTGAATTAATGCTTTGTATTCCATTGTACACTAAATATTTGTAGGTTATATAGCTATTTGGCTTATATATATATATATATATATATATATATATATATATATATATATATATATATATATATACTTGATGATATTTATATACATCACTAGTTATTTGCATAGTTATATACATTATGCATTTTGTGCTGAGAAGAGTGTGGTTACTATGTTGACTGTCATTATTATAGGTATATATAAGGGTAGATATATTAGTAGTTGGGTTGTTTACTCTAGCTTTGAGTTGTGTAAGTGAGGCAATGTAGAAGAGGGGGACTCAAGCCTGTGCACTTGGTGCACAAATAGAGAGTAGCAGAACATAACCAGTGAGAGCAGCTACAGCAACAACTAGCAGCAGCATCAGTAGTAACTAGAGAGAGCAGCTGCAGCAGCAACTAGCAGCAGCAGCAGCTAGCGAGAGCAGCTGCAAGAACAACCAATGAAGGCGGCAGGAATTCAATAGGGGGGTAGTAATAGGTAGTATGCAAATACTGAAGAGGGGGGCTCGGGTTTTGCCCAGTTGCAAGCTCAACAACAGTAGGTTAGCATATTAGATGTATGTTGGTATGATGTTTAACTGTTAGCTATGTTAGTATGTATTAGAGTAGTTAGCCAATTGTTATGATAGTTAAGTTAGTTAATATTATTATTATATATATATATATATATATATATATATATATATATATATATATATATATATATATATATATATATATATATATATATATATATATATATATATATATATGCACTGGTTAGCATAAGTATTAGTATTGGTTAATATTATTTCTAGTTTACCTTGAGTTATACGAAGGTAATGAGAGTTGAGGTATCCTAGGATATTGGTATTTAATACCAAATGGTAGCTAGGTGTGATACCAAGTTGGCTCAAAGCCAAAGTATCATTATAGTGTTAGAATTAGCTATAGGGATACATGTATATTTTATATGCAATATTTTGAGTATCTTATGATACTGCTGAGATAAGATACTCTAGTATTCTAATACAACTAGTATAGTATTAGTATTACTATTAGATAGTTATATTAGTGTATCGAGTATCTTGAGATATGTAATAGTATCAATACTCGGGTATCCTAATATCGTTAGTATAGCCTAGATACATAGCGTATGGACCAATAACTTGGATTTAGCCTCCTACTGCCTAAAAATAGCTAGTTTGACTAAGTTTGAACTAGAGTTGACCTAGTTTGACTATTTTGACTTAGACTTGGCTTTGTGACCTATAATTTGACTAGTTTATCTTATTTTAATTCCAAAACTTTGTATTGATGTAATATTCAATATTTAGGTCTCTAAGGTACCGTTTTGGACATCTTTGATACTGTTTATTAGATTTCAGGCAAGTACATTCTTTGATAGTTTTTTATTTATAATATCCCCTATGTTTCTTGTATTTAGCGTAGATATCCTTGATTTCTTGACACGATGGTTACACAGATTGGTATATCCGGATCTCATCATAAGATGTTATTCCTTGGTATTTATGGTGTATCTTGTGTAAGCCTTGTTCTTCGTTCTTCTTGTACATGTACATACATTGATTCTTGAGGAGACTAGCTACCTACCCAGTGAATCCCGTGTCATAATGTACCATGGTTGGATCCACTATACCAGTCGGGACGGGGAGTGTTAGTGTAGATATGTGTATAGAAGCATGAAAAATACGCTGGGAAATTATACGCGTAAAATCCTCAATATGTAGGAAGTCCGCGTAAAATAGAGCTCCAGCACTGGGTGGCGTGAAACATAAAGAGCCATCGGCATACAACAGAGCTTCAACGCTTGTTCAGCGTAAAATATAGCTCCAGAATAACCCGCGTAATGCAGTATTTCCAGACTGCTTCGGCGTAAAAAGGTTGCTACATCGCCATTTTAGCGTAAAATCCATCTGCTTTTAATGCAGCAAAAACTTGTACGAGGATCTCTTCGTATTCCTCGAAT
The DNA here is from genome assembly GCA_036927795.1 of Iris macrosiphon. Classification (NCBI taxonomy): domain Eukaryota; kingdom Viridiplantae; phylum Streptophyta; class Magnoliopsida; order Asparagales; family Iridaceae; genus Iris; species Iris macrosiphon. Next base: position 89,439,513 of record JAYESA010000002.1, on the reverse strand, counting down.
GAACCTGTCAGTTGGAGCAGTGAACCTGACTCCTGATAAAGAGTACTGCACGACGATCGAGAGGACGGCTGTAATAATGATTCTATACAGAGCCCCAGACTGTCGTTTAGTGACACAATCCTTGATACAAGATGTCATTTACGCATCCAAGGGATACGTTGCCTGTTTTACATAGGCAGAGATGAGCTTTTACGCTCAGGAAGAGACGAAACCAACTGCCACGTCAAAAGCTGTTCTTCGTACAGAACTCGAGGCACGTCTCTGCAGTCAATGCGCGAGATGGGGGCAGATCTCTGCATTTAATGCAAGAGATCTGGTTCTACTTTCAAAGACTGTGTGAGCTATAATTAGGGCTAATACGTCCACATCACCATCCCCGTATATTACGCCAATCAGGCTATTTTTAGCTATAGGAGCACGCCATACGCTATCTCCTTGAAATATGCCAACTCGGACTATATTTGCAAAGCATCAAGCTTTACACAGAACTTGGCTTCTACGCCAACCTGACCACTATTTGGCTTCTACGCCTATCTGGCTTCCACGCCAACCTGACAATTATTCGGCTTCTACGCCTACTTGGCTTCTACGCCAACATGACAGATATTTGGCTTCTACGCCAATATGATAGCTACTCGGCTTTTATGCCATCAGAACAGCAACTTGGCTTTTACGCCAATGGGACAGTTATTTGGCTTTTATGCCAACCATCTCTACGCGAGGAGCAGTTATCTACATGGCTTGCATGCTATGATCTTCGATGAGCGATTATACGTATTATCTCATAATGGGATACGTGTCACACGCTAATTCAAGAGATCATTCATACGTGGGTAGCAGTTATTATAACCGCCGCGTAAAAAGTGCAGCTCCCTCCGCTGTTCGGCTTCTACGCCGACGATAGCTGAACTCTATAAATAGAGACCTCCGTCCACGAAGGTCAGGAGGTCGGATCAGAGAGAGGAGAACAACAGAGGTTAAGGTCAAGAGAGCACATATAGAGAGCTTTGGCAACGAGAGTTCAATCCCTCCTACAGTCTTTGAAGCTTCTTTTTCGTCTTCTACAGCACTTCTTCGTCATCGTGTGGTCCAAGGGACAAAGTGATCGACCGCAGATCAGACTCCTATAGCAATATTTCCCCAGAATTAAACTTTTGTACTTAACATCCTCGTATAGGATTAATTGTACTTCTTTTTCTTGTTTGTAAACCAAAGAAAGGGTTTTCTATAAACCTAGTTTCAATTTCTTTCGTTTATTATCAAAAACAAGATGGAGACTCTGCTGGGGACATCTTTCTCATCTGACGAGAAAGCTATTGCTCAACACGATTCTGTGTTTGTAGGATCAACGAAGAAGACCTTGGTCGTCCAATTCGACCAATCAGCCTACGAAGACATGCTTCGAGCAAGGGGTAGCTCTCATTCCCTTTCTGTCCAAGACAATAAAAAATTGCGTAAAGTATGGATGCCCCGGACATCCTCTACCATTCCTACAGACTCTATCTCTCCGACCGTTGTAGCATCACAACCTGTGCGCCCCATGCGTAAAACTTTGTCTCCCGTTTGTGACATGGCAGACAAAGCTTCTGGCAATGCCTCAGTGCTAATCCAGAAGTCTACTCCGCGCCCTGCGCATAAAACTCTGTCTCCCGTCTGTGACATGGCAAACAAAGCTTCTGGCAATGCCTTAGTGCTAATCCAGAAGTCACGCCATGCACGTAAAATGCAGTCTCCCGTCTGTGACGTGGCAGACAAAATTTTTGATAATGCCTCAGCACCAATTTAGAAATTTCAAAAGCGCCCCGCGCGTAAAAATATATCTCCCCTCTACAAGGAGGCAGATGGTCCTTGCAATCGCCGCAAGGGAAAACAAGTGGCAGACTTCCCAACCTCTCGGCCTTTACGCCATCAAGAGAAGAATCTGTCTGCTCTCCAGATTACACGAGATGCAGATGGCCGATTGAGGACTTCCTCAGTTTTACGCCAGCCTGAGCAAAATTCTAGATTACGCCAGGTCAAGCCCCTCAGCGTAAGGAAGGCCCAGTTTGTGGATAGATACGTTCCTCATGGATCATGTGCTACTCATATGGCTGAACTGCTGTATACGTATGGCAGAGAGAGAGTTATGGTTTCCAATATCCGCATTCCAACTGATGTAGAAAGGCGGAACAAGCCTTCTTCTTCTTCTTCTTATGTTAATCCTCCTGACTTGCATAATTTCTTGATTCAGAAGCGCAAAGATAGGGGATCTTCTAACATATCTATTACACCCCCTAGGGAGCATTGTTGTAATAGTCACAAATTTGTAGTTAATTATTGTTGTTCTAAGGCAAAACGGTCAGTTTTTGACCAGTTGAACTACTCTTTGTCTTTACAGGAAGAAGAGCCTACATTCACATCAGTGAACATGGCTTCACACATTCCTAGAGGAAGGTCAAATTCAAGACGTCATCCCTCTAGGACTCCAAGCCAAAGGAGATTCAACAGACTCCTTGAGAATATTGAAGCTGGTGTATTTCGGAACACTCGTTCAAGGTCATGACAACCAAATTCATATTCTTCTGATTTCGACACTGGGGGTCACCAATTTTTCGAATCAGATGCTGAAAGTATAGATTCAATCTCTACGGAGATCTATACTGATCCTTCTATAGCATCCATAGAAATGGGAGTTTATGCTATTGGAGATGAACGCGAAGAGGCTTCCCCTTCAGGAAGTATTGAGCAATGCATCGCTGTATTGGAAACATCACTGAAAGAGATGCATTCCATGATGGAGAATATGCACCAGATGATGCTGACTCAACATACAGCTGCTATAGCTCAAGCATCGGTCCCTCCGACTCAAATACGTGTGGGGGTGGACTTACCACCATCCAACGCAAACCAGGAACCGATTCTAGATCAAGAGTCAGCGACTCCTCAACTCCTTAACTCGGAGAATGTATTGCCTCCTGCTGGAGTTACAATACAACCGATCTCTCACCACTCTGTGGTCCCTTTACCAGCTGAAGATCCGATGCAGGCAGTGCGGGAATTGAAAGCCCAATTTGATGCCTTGAAGCATAAGGATCAGCTCAAGAAATTGGGAATCAACCAACCATACCCAGCTATCTGGGATAAGGTCCCTTTCCCGCCTAAATATAAACCACATGCGATGGTTTTGTTTGAGGGAAAGACGTCATCGAGCCAGTACATGAATTACTTCAGCATGATGACAGTGTTGTTGCAAGGGAATGACGCCCTTCTCACTCGAGTGTTTAAAGGCTGTCTGTCTGAAGTGGCTTATCAGTAGTACCGTAGTCTTGTGGACAACTGTATTACTTCCTTTAAAGATTTCAAGACTCTGTTCTTTGTGCGATTCTACGAAGGAGGGATGGACATGTCTATGTCCTCTCTCATCAAAGTAAAGCAGAAGGAGAAAGAGAACGTTCGCACTTTCATCGAATATTTTCGTCAGGCCACTTTGCAAATGCCTCCCGGAGTTCCAGATTCGACATTGGTGGATATTTGCAGGAAGAACCTTCTTCCATTGATCTCGGTGTTCACAGGACCATATCAGATCCATGATTGGCCCTCATTTATTATCTCAGCAATAGCTGTTGAAGACAACAGTCGGAAGGCGCATGACAATGGAATCATGATCTCTACCTCTGATAGAGGGAAGAGGTCATCATCCAACAGCGACTATCCTCGTGGTTCCAAAGGAAAAGAAGCTCTGGCGATCAATACGTCCAGGTAAAATACCCCGGCAACCACACAGACGAAACCTGGGACTTCCAGGCCCATTGAAGTATATTCTTTTGACGACGACGATATTTCGAGCATATTCGATTGTCTAGTCAAAAGCGGCAAGCTTACCCTCCCCGAGGTAAAGCGGCCTAATGAAGTCAGCAGTACCAATAACCCTAAGTACTGCATTTTTCATAGGTACATATATCACCCCACAAAGGCGTATTATGTACTAAAGAGGAAAATCCAGGAGTTGATCGATGCTAAGGCCATCACTCTGCATAATAGCGAGAAGACGGTCACTGCCAACATGATCTCTCTCCAATTCGGCAATCTGCCTCCTCAAGAAGATCCGGATGGGGTTGTACCTATTTCTCAGACGATAATGAACATTGTTAATCTCCCTCCGGCTAGGGGTCAAAATTATGACCTGGTACCCCTAACAACCCAGCGTGGTGAGATTATGTGGGTTCATCCTGATCTGGTGTCAGAGATCGAGGAAGAGACTCAAGCTGCTAAGGTTAAGTCTAAAAAAGAACTCGAAACGTAAACCATGCCATATGGTTACAATATCCTCGACATCAGAAGAAGAGGCTTTGGCTACCGGAACCCGTTCAGGGAAAGCCTACCTAAAGGACTATAGAGGAAATCAGGAAGATGCAACGGTAGACACCTCAGTTGCCAGACTTCCAGAGCCTGAACCTGTCATATCAGAGGTAGGTCCTTCTAGACCAATGTCGGTGGACAAGGGCAAGCAAAAAGAAGTGCTTTTTGATAAACCTTTGAAAAATATTCAAAACAAAGGTTTAAAGAAACCATATGACTTTGACATCCAGGCCCAATTGGCTAATACACCGGCCAGACAATCCATTTTTGAACTACTCAGGCTTTCCAAAGACACTCGTCAATCCTTGAGTGAAGCGTTAATGTAGGCGGATGTATGCTTGACTCAGCTCAAGTCCCCCGATGAGGAACCTGTGGCATGTCCTCAATGCCATAGTATGATGGAAGTGGTCCCTAACATCACTTTCACTCAAGATGACATGCTGTTGAAACATAACAAGCATGACAGGCCCCTCTATTACACCGGATACGTCGGTTCCATGGAGGTAGACCGGATTCACATAGATCCAGGATCATCGATCAGCATTATCCCTCATAGTCTGCTCTGACCGTTGAGGATTCCTACCAGCGAAATGACTTACACCACCACTACAATCGTAGGCTTCAACGCCAAGAAAAGTAAGCCGTTAGGGAAGATTCGTATGAGGATCCAGATCGGGGACCTTAGATCAGTGGCTACATGCTATGTCATTAATTCAGAGGTATCCTACAACATTCTGCTAGGCAAACCATGGATCCACGATCATAACATTGTTCCTTCGAATCTACATCAATGCTTTAAATATGTAGATGCCCAAGGAACAGTACAAACGGAGTTTGCTGACCTTAACCCATTTAAAGGAGTAGAATCCTACTATTCCGATGCCATGTTGTATACCCAAGACTACATGAAGGAGGTGTCAGGTAAAACGGAAGAGGAATTCCACCAGGAGCCAGAAGAACCTTCTGCTGAGCAGCCTCTATCAATCAAGGTGAAAGGGCAGACCACCCCTCCGAAAGTCATGGAACCCATGGCTACCCACTTGAACAAAACCAAATCAAGAGGAGGAAGTGATCCCCTAGTAATCACTTTGAACCAGAAGGCTCCACCTTTGGTCATCAACCTCCGGTGCAACAAGCAGCCGACTGATGTAAATACAACCAAGAACGTGATTTCTGACGATAATAAAGATTCTCTTTTCCAGTATATTGACGCTCAAATTCAAAATCAGGAATCCTCTCCCTATAATAATATAGAAGCTATAGCACAAAAATTCTTGGAGGCTATAGTCTCCTATCATCCGTATGTGTGGAAAGTGGCATCAACATCCAATGTTATCACGACATACAGGCTACATGAAGATTCTATCTTTATTATCCCACCTCCTCGCACCAATCAGCATCCAATAGTCTTCAGTCGCATGCGTAGCAGACCGACTGTACAAGAAGACTCTCACGAATCTGATGCTGGGAAAATGCCAGTTCACAGATATAGCCCACAAGCTTTGAAGATTATACAAAGTATGGATTATGATCTGAAGTCAGAACCAGGCCTTAACTACGGGAAAGGCAGGCGAATGCCGCTGCATGGCGATCCCTACTGTCAATGAACTCGTTTTGGGTTAGGGTATACCATTTCCCTCGTAACTTCTGAGTCAAGTGAGGATATCTTTTCCTCTTCTCAAGATGACTCGTCGACCTCCGGCTCATATGCTGATCTCGAACAAGCATCATCAGTAAATACGGTATTGACAGATTCTCTCGAAGCATACGAACAAAAATCTGAACCATTTGAAAATGACTCTTGGGCTCAGCAAATGGATACACAATGGGAACTCCGGTTCGAGCAGAGAGAATCGCCTACTGAAGACAAAGTTATCCAAATCAATGTTGGGGATAAACTTTCACCAAAGCCGATATTTATCAGTAACAATCTTTCCGAAGAAGAAAAGGAAGAAATAATCCAGCTGATAAAAGAATATATCGATGTCTTTGCGTAGAATTATGAGGATATGCCAGGTCTTGATCCTAAAGTGGCTACCCAAAAGCTCAACATATTGCCCAATTTGAAGCCTGTGAAACAACATCAATGCTGGTTTCGTCCGGATATGATGGATGCCATCGAAGCTGAAATCAAGAAGCTGATAGCCTGTAGGTTCATCCAGAAAGAACAACATCCAGACTGGGTCGCCAATGTTGTCCCAGTCATAAAGAAAAGTGAGAAAGTGCGTGTTTGTATCGATTTTCGAGATCTGAATGCAGCCTACCCTAAAGATGAGTTCCCTCTTCCCATTACAGACGTCATGATCGATAATACGTGTGGTTTTGAGTGCATGTCTTTCATGGACGGATTCTCAGGATATAATCAGATTAAGATAAATCCTGAAGACGAGAAGCATACTGCCTTCCGGACACCATTGGAGGTATATTGCTATACGGTCATATCCTTTGGACTGAAGAATGTCGGGGCTACGTACCAACGAGCTATGAGTAACATATTCCATGAGCATTTATGCAAAACAGTAGAATATTACGTAGACGATATTGCTGTCAAAAGCCATTTCAAGGATAATCACATCCAAGACTTGAAGACAGTATTCGAGTTGATGCGCCAACACCAACTCAAAATGAATCCTACAAAGTCCTTTCTTGGTGTATCCAGTGGCAAATTCCTGGAATTTATTATTACCGCTAAAGGCATTCAAGTGGACCCTGATAAAGTAAAGGCCATCTTAAAAATACGACCACCCCGTAATCTGAGGGAACTTAGGGGATTTCAAGGTCGTCTGGCTTATATCAGGAGATTCATATCCAACCTCTCTGGGAGATGTCAGCCTTTTTCTCGCCTGATGAAGAAAGGTATGTCATTCATATGGGACGAAGCCTGTCAGCAAGCGTTTAATGATATCAAATGCTACCTCACCAATCCTTTAGTTCTGGTGCCTCCCGTCATAGGGAGACCATTTTTGCTATATGTTCGAGCAATGGATCATTCTCTAGGGGCTCTCCTCGCACAGAAGAATAATGAGGGTCATGAGCAGGCTATTTACTATTTAAGCAGGATGATGGTCGGAGCTGAACACTGGTACAATCCAGTAGAAAAAGAATATTTTGCCCTAATGTTTGCCATTCAGAAAATGCGATATTACGTCATAGGCCAGACTATTCATATCATCTCCAGAATAAATCCTCTTCAGGTATTGATGAACAAGCCGAGCATTCTTAATTCCAGACTCGCAACTTGGACGATGTTATTAACACCGTATGATATGGTGTATGTCCCTCAGAAGTCCATCAAAGGCCAAGCATTGGCTGATTTCTTAGCTGCTCATCCGATTCCGGAAACCTCTAAACTATACGAGGACATTCCCGACGAAGTTGCAGAATGTAAATCCGCAATGGAAGGTGACACATGGCAGCTATTCTTCGATGGTGCCTCCAGAACTGGTCCCAGGGGAAACGTGGTTTCAGGAGTAGGAATTGTCCTGGTCACTCCTGATAAACTCGTTATCTATAGAGCATATTCCCTCAGCGAACCCTGCTCTAATAATGTGGCAGAGTATAACGCTCTACTAATCGGGCTCCAAGTCGCTAAAGAATTGGAGGTCGAATACCTGGAAGCTTTTGGTGATTCTCTGCTGATCGTCAATCAGATCAGAGGAATATATGAAGTCCGCAATCCAGACCTCATTCCTTATCATCAAGCAACGATCGAGATAGCCATGTCTTTCAAAAGGTTCTTCTTAGAGCATGTGCCTCGATCTCAGAATTTGAAAGCTAATGCCCTAGCCAGTCTAGCTGCAGATCTAGCTATTCCTATAAGGAGACAGAATTCGGTGATTCTTCTCAACAAAGATCTGTTCTGTGTGAAAAATAACTTTCACATAGAACGCAGCTACGCTGTAAATACGGATCCTCCCAAGAGAGACTGAAGAAGTCCCTTTATAGACTTTGTGTTATACAGAATCTTACCAAAGGATCCTAAAGAAGCAGTGTCCATCAAAAGACGATCATTACGCTTCTATTTGGATGCGTCTTCACAATATTTATATCGTCGAACATACGATGGACTGCTATTATGATGTCTCTCCGACGATGATGCAAAACGGGTTATCCGAGAAGCTCACAACGGTGTATGTGGAGCACATCAACCCGGTCCTAAGTTACAGGACCGTATCAGGAGGATGGGCTACTACTGGCCTACTATGATCGCAGATGCAGTAAAATATGCAAGACAATGCAAGGCCTGTCAAGTTCATGTAGATTTTATACATCAGCCTTCTGAACATTTACATCCTACGATTGCATCATGGCCTTTTGAAGCATGGGATATGGATATCATTGGTCCTATCTACCCGTCTTCTTCTAGAGGACATCGGTTCATATTGGCTATCACGGATTATTTCTCCAAATGGGCAGAGGCGATCCCTCTTGCTGAGGTAAAGATATCCAACGTGATCAGCTTCATCAAGCATCATGTCATTTATTGCTTTGGGATACCCCGAAGGATAATTCATGACAATGGGCCTCAATTCATCAGACAAGCGTTTTACCGATTTTGCAATAAAAATCGAATACAAAATATGGCCTCTACAGCATACAATCCTGCTGCTAATGGTTTGGCGGAAGCTTTCAACAAAACCATTATCAAACTCTTGAAAAAGTTTATCTCTTCGAACAAAAGAGATTGGAATGAGAAGCTGGGGGAGTGCCTCTGGGCATACCGCACAACGGTACGAGCACCGACGGGTTGTACCCCATTCTCATTAGTCTACGGGTGTGAAGCAGTTCTCCCCATTGAAATCCAAATGCCATCACTCAGAATAGCAGTGGCTAATGAGTTGACTCAGGAAAATAATGATCGACTACGGCTTCAAGAGCTAGAAGGATTAGACGAGAAACGCCTTCAAGATCAACAGCGTATTGCATTCTTCCAGGCGCGCATCTCCAGAGCTTTTAATCGAAAAGTGAAGGAGAGAGTGTTCAAAGTTGGCGAGCTAGTTCTAGCTGTGAAAAGGCCGATGATCATTACACACAAAAGTAAGGGTAAATTCTAGCCCAAATGGGAGGGCCCTTATGTGATTGAAATGACATTTTCAAATGGCACCTACAGATTAGCCAAGCCTAACGGAGATCTGATAATGGCTCCTATCAACGACAAATTCCTGAAGAGGTACTATGCTTAATCTCCTTTGCTCAATGGAGTATGATGAAGATCTCATTCTGACAACACTACATACAAAAACTGGTTGGATCATATTCTATCATGTTCTCATGACCTCTGAATAGATATGTTTAACTAATTTGGAACTTCAAAACCTATCACGTCCATATTACCTCTGATAGTTTTTTGTATACAAATTTTGTTGGATCATGTTCTATCATGTCCATATAACCTCTGAATAGATATATCCAGCTGAAGCTTACCGAAAGTATATCATGTCCATATTACCTCTGATATCACTTTCACCCTGGCCTATCATTTATATTCAAAAATGATGGGTCCACAAAGTCAGATAAAGTTTCTTTATTATCTTTGGGAAGAGCAAATTACATAAAGAAGCAAAGAAGTACATCATTGGGGAGGAGCAGTTAAATCGCGAATCTGTCGCGCCAAAGCAGCCATCCTCTCATTCCTAGAGTTTAAGACGTTAGCACGAGCCTGCTCTAGCCGTACCTCGTTATTGCTCAGGAGGGACAGTTCGGACCGAGCCTGAACAAAATCGGCGCAGGTGACTCCTGCATGTGCCAAGTTCTGCTGAGCTGTATCCAGTCGGCCATTCACCACGTCTAGAGATGCCGATGACTGGAAAGCCCACTCATTTGCCTGAGCGAGTTTGGCTTCTAGTTTGTGGACCCTCGCTTCATTGCCCTCATGTTCGGCCCTGCACTTTGTTTGAAGAGGAATAACCACCTCCAAGACGGCATTTCCTTCATCCATCTCCTGTTGCTGTGTCTGGATGGATTTATTTAAGCCTTTCATCTGTTCAGCAAGCTGCGTAGTCAGGGATTCATATTCAGCCTGAATCAGGTCGTCGATGCTGCCTCGAAATAATTGCAAATATTCGTTAATGGGTTATTCTAAACCATTAACTATTTGCTCTAGCGCATTAGCCCTATCAACGTCACTGAAGTTTCTAATCTGCGCTATAGTAAGATTGGAGGACATCTTCAGAGCCTCGAAGCCTAGATTCTTCTTCAGCACCATCGATATCAGCATTTTCAAAGTGACGTAGAAAATGCTAGTAAACTGCTCAACTAGCATCGATAAATTCGAGTGGACGCTGGGAGTGGCTGCGATATCGGTGAATCCCCTTCCAGGAACGACTACAGAGGGTGTCGTTATAGTCGTCGCTTCAACAGATGGCACGACAAAGGTAGATTCACCAACAACGGTCGAAGTTGCCGGCATGCTCGACAAAGGAGGCATAGTCGAGACAACCGGCTCATCCTCCTC